>PVIJ01004968.1:25398-63863 GCA_004024925.1 Scalopus aquaticus | reverse complement strand
CATCCTCTTTCAGAATGGGGGGGCTAACGCTGGACAGCTCCTTGATCCTCATGGCCTACATCTTAATCTTCCTCACTGGCTTCCCCGCCAACCTCGTGGCCCTGTGGGCCTTTGTGGGTCGGGTGCGCCGGCCGCAGCCGGCCCCCGTCCACGTCCTCCTGCTCAGCCTGACGCTGATCGACCTGCTGCTGCTGCTGCTGCTGCCCTTCAAGATGATCGAGGCGGCGAATAACTTACGCTGGTACCTGCCCAAAATTGTCTGCGCCCTCACGGGTTTCGGCCTCTACAGCAGCATCTACTGCAGCACGTGGCTCCTGGCGGGCATCAGCATCGAGCGCTACCGCAGCGTGGCCTTCCCCGTGCAGTACAAGCTGTCCCGCCGGCCGCTGTACGGGGTGATCGTGGCCCTGGTCGCCTGGGTCATGTCCTTCAGTCACTGCAGCATCGTGATCATCATCGTGCAGGGCTCGAACACAACCCACACCAGCAGTAATGACACCGCCTGCTACGACGACTTCTCCTACACTGATCTGGTCGTGGTGCTAGTCATGCGGCTGGAGCTGTGCCTCGTCCTCTTCTTCATCCCCATGACCGTCACCGTCTTCTGCTACTGGCGCTTCGTGTGGATCATGCTCTCGCAGCCCCATGTCGGGGCCCAGAGGCGTCGCCGAGCGGTGGGGCTGGCCGTCGTGACGCTCCTGAACTTCCTGGTGTGCTTTGGGCCTTACAATGTGTCCCACCTGGTGGGGTTTTTTACCAAGGAGAGCCCCAAGTGGCGGTCCGTCGCCGTGGTGCTCAGTTCCCTCAACGCCAGCCTGGACCCCGTGCTTTTCTATTTCTCCTCCTCGGCCGTGCGCAGAGCCGTCGGGAAGGGGCTGCAGACACTGAGGCACCGCAGCGCCTCCCTGCTGGGACGCAGAGGCAAAGACACAGGGGAGGAGACCAATGGGGACAGGGACGTGAGTCAAGCAGAGGGGGTCCCGAGCTCTGATTTTGCCACGGACTAGGAATGCGACCGGAGCTCCTGAAGCCCTCTGGGCTCTGCGGAGTGGAGGAGCCGGGAGAGGATGCACTTAAGTGACCCGTCTGGGATTCAGAATCCTCACACACACCCCACCCCTCCCCACGGCTGGGGCTGCGCACAGCCCCCTCACCTGCTTGTGTCCCTTCCTGACTGAATTTTCCTTCCCAAGGGAGCACAGCTCCAGGACATAAGAAGGAATGATTAGTCTGGAAGCACTACCAGGTCTGGTTGTGGAAGAGATGTCACTAGCGCGAACAAGGTCGCTGGGATTGGTTGGTGGCTGGGGACGACTGAGCCAAAGCCGAGCCAAAGGGGATCTTGCCATGAGCGTTGAAATGACGCCTAGAAACTGGCCTAGCTGTCAATGCCAGAAAGGAGCCATGACGAAAGAGATGTAAGAAAAGACTAAGTGAGGTCAAGAGACTCAGGAAGATGATGAGGTACGGGGTGGACAAGGGGCTTAGACCTCTTATGGTGTAGGATTGTACATGTGGATTTACCCCCTTTTTATAAGTATGTGCCAGGCGTCTGTGTGTGTGTATTTTTGAGTGTTTGTGTGTGTGTGCACACATGTGCATGTATCATCTCTCCAAGTTTCACTGGGGCTGCCTGAGTCTGGGTCTAGTCTCCTCTCCCCAAGGCCCCACACAGGCCGGGAACAGCCGGGCACTATCAGTCAGAGATCAACACTGACTTAGCACAGGAAGAGACAGCCTGGTCTGGCAGACTGAAAATAAAGATCCTGTAACTCTGAAGGAGTGTCCACAGTTTTGTAATATTTCTGCAAGCACAGGGAGGGCCAAAGCGGGATGGAGACCCAGACTCAGAAAAGTCCAAGAAAATCTCGGGACGTGGATTCTCAGGGTGAGTTTTAGCTTCACCCAGTCACTAGGTGGATCGTCCCTTTCTTCACTAGGAAATTAGTATTTGTTTCTTCAACAAATATGTACTGATGGCAGAAGCAGAGTGTGCAAGAGACAAGGTACCTGCTCTCTTGGGGCTTTATTATCGTGGGGGGGGGAGTGGTTAAAGAGCAATTAAATAAGCCAGGTAAGTTCAGAATGTGGTGGGTGGTTTTTACAAAGAGATGATGAAGAAGATGGGAGAAGGTGTAATGGAGGGGAGAGGGGAATAGAAGGCAGTGATTTCAGCTGAGACCTGAATGGTGATGAGTCCCAGGGCAAGGTACCGGTAATTAGACAGCTTCAGGGACAGTGAAGGCCAGGCAGGGACTACAGAGACAGAAATTAAGACAGTAAATTTTAGGAGACTTTAGACAGGGGAGGGGAAAAGTGAAACTCTAACATAAGAGATAAAAAATTGGCATTATCTGCCCAGAGGAGCATAGCCACTAGGAGACAGAGCCAATCACACAATAGGATGATGAAATTTTAGAATAGAGGGGAAAAAGGTTTAAATACCACTAGACACAGGTCCATAGCAGCATCTTTTGCCCCTCGGAGTATTTGGGTTTGTTCTTTATCTTCTAAATAACCCTTTTCTTACTTCCTTAAATAAAGTTTCTTTCCGTCGGCTTACTTATCTAAAAAGTCTGCGAATTACTTTTTATTGCTTCATGGGACAAGAACCTGTGGTGGTTCAATGGTTAAATCAACAGGCGCACCAGGCCTCCCTGGTGGGGCAATGGGTTAAGTGCAGCGCTGTGGAGCTGTTGGCTGTGGAGCTGACGGCAGCTGCAGCTCGAGTTCAATGCCTGCCTGGGGAGATTCCTACATGGCGCAGCAGACCTCTCTTGCCTCACTGCTGTTTCATTCAGCAGTATATTTCAGTTGCTCTGTCTGTTCTGCTCCCCACTCTGTCTCTGGTGAACCCTCTCACCACCCCACAATTTTGGCCTGCACCCCGGCTTGTATGCAAATAAATTAATCTTTAAAAAAATAAACAGGCATACCAGCTTCACTGAGAAGTTGGAGAAGTTGTTGCCATACTGAAGCCCATGGTAAGAGGGCTCTAGAACCAGAAATTGCTGGTGCTAAGGCCCAAAGGAGGGAAGAAACCTCGGCATCTCAAAGCCAGAGAGGTGGCCAGTGTGTGGCTGAAAGAGCCATCTGCAAACTTCCACATGTATTTGATACAGGGCAGTAAGGGGCATTAAAACTGGCCAAGGACACTGTGCAAATAGTTTACCTGTCACTGTTTGAGTTCTTCAGCCCGACTGCTCAGGCTCAGAGAACAACAAAAGTGGGATTTATTTAACAAACCAGAGAAAAACAAAGAATTACCAAAAATGGCCGCTTACCTCACCCAAAGCAATGTCCAGTCTTTTTAAGTCCTAAACAAAAAGCAGCTAAGATGGCATCTTCCCTCCACTGAGGACCTGGAGCTCCTCCCCCAAACAATAGGCCATGTGCCCAAGATGGCGTCTTCCTGCCTGGAGCATGTGGCAGCCAGAATGTAGGCCGGGTTCTGACTCATGAAAACAATAGAAGACATATCAAGAGATGCTCCTGCAGCTGCCGAGATGCCCCAGAGCAGCACGAAACCAGCGACACTCAAAACGGCAGTTGCAGCGGTTGAACGGCCTGACAAACAGCCACACTCAGGCAGCTCAGTGAGGCGCCTGGCTCCGGGTCTTTGCCTTCTCTCCTCAGCTGTAACAGCAGCAAAACCAGGAATAGTTCAGTTGCTCAGCTAATTGTAAAGCCTCCTGAGGCTGGCTGCTGAAGGCCTCCACCTTCAGAGGCCCACAACAGCGTTCTGGAAGATCGGTGCAGTGGGGGCCGAAATCCCTTCCTGGAGGTCACTGAAAACCAAAAATGCTGAATCCCAAATGCTGAAAGCTCAAATGCTGAATCAAGAAGACTGAATCCTGGGAATGTTTCCACAATCCCGTTATTTCTTATCATAGTCTCCACCCCAAAATGTGGTACTTTTTAGCATTGTCTCTGGGGCTCTGTTTTCTCACCAGCAACCCCCTCCAGGGCAAACCACCTGTAACCGTCTTTGGCTTCAGCCACCAGTTACAGATTGAAACCATGGGGTGGGTTCCTGAAGCTACAGCACTCCCCTCCCTTCACACAGCTTCAGAACCAGGAGGGCTAGGGTGGGACCCAAGAGTCTGTATCGCTGACAAGTCCCAGGTGATACCACTGTGGGTGCACACTTGATGACCATAATACAAAGGCACTTTCTGCCTCATTCCTGCCAGTTCCTCCCCCAAAACTACTCTTGTGCCAGAACTTCACATGGTCCTTCTCAGAATTCAGCTGCCGTCTCGAGGGTCAGCTCAGGGTAACCTCAGAGACGGTCCTCTGACCACTCCGCCTAAAGAAATCCCGCCGGCCCGACTCTCCCAGCTCCACTGTTGTCATACTGTCCACGGCGGCCTCATTGTGCTGGATTCCTATTTACTTGTTATCGTGTTTCCCTCCCTGACACGCAGCCACAATCCTGAGTACAGGCCATGTCCAATTCGCCCCCTAATATCCTCAGAGCTTGGCCCCGATCTGAGCACATCCTCGGAGGCAGACACGTATTTGGGGAATAAACGAATGAATGAATGAGTGAACAACAGTTCTTCACTGCTAGGGCTGCTACTGGTGAATCCTGCATTTCCCTCCACTTTGAGTGTTTTATATATGCGCCTTCCCTACTTTGCTAAGCGGGATGCGTACACTAAAGATGCATTAGCCTGAATACCCAATACTGCGCATGAAGAAAGATTCCAGCTGCTTCCAGCAAATGTCCTGGGAGTGCCTTCACCTGAGAGCACTCTCAAGTGATTCTGGGCTGGGATTTCTTATGATGGTCCCAGGAGAAGATAAAATGAGGCATCTGAGGACAAATATCACTGAGCTTTGCAGACCGACTTCTCTCTGTGTGTATCCTTCCCTTCACCCATGCACACGTCAGCTGGGAAATAATGATCCATGATCATGCTGCTTATCAGGCTCAACAGCAGGTCCTGGAGCTAAAAATGTTCCCTACATTCCTGGATAGACTTGTAAGGAAGACAGACATTCAGCAAATACTTAAACCTATACATGTATTCTAATAATGCTATGTAGGAACAGTCAAAGATGCTCTGAGTTCAACAAGTGAAAAAACAAAATTGAAAAAAGTAATATTTAAATCTCCAACAGCACCAAAAATACTTAGGAACCAACTTCTTTACAAATGTGCAAAATCTCCAGCCAGAACACCAAAGAGCTCCACTGAGAGAAATGTTACTACACAAGGACATGGAGAGCTTTATCCTGTTCACAGATGGGACACCTCAATATTGTTCCAGTGTCCAATATAATAGTAGCCCAAATTCCAGCAGGCTTTTTGGGAGACCCTGACTTATATGGAAATGAATGCAAATGACCTGCAATAGCCAACGCAGTTTTAGACAAGAAGAAAAAGGTGGCGAACTCCCCCTAATTGATTTTAAGACTAACTGCTGGACGAGAGTAATCCAGACTGTGTGGAGAGGGTGAAACGAGAAACCTAAAGATGACAGGCTAGAAAAGAGGTTGCACAGGCCCACTCCTATTCAATCAGCTCATTTCCACTAAGGAAGACTATTGGGCTTGATGTTTTTAAACATATCCCACTGACTGCAGTAGAGACTTGGCTCTGGGGGACTGAGTGGTTGTGAGGTGGGTGGAGATGGCGCCAACCACAACCCTGGCAATGACGTTAGATCCTGGACAGAGAGCTGGGGTGATGGACACAGCGAGGTGGGCATATTCCACAGGTATTTGGGGAGTTTGTTGGATGGGTTCTGGAGAGAAGGAAAAGGTGTGTTTGGGTGGGCTTTCATACTGAGGATAAGATTACAACTCAGGGGCCACACTGGTGGCCTATAGCTTAAGCCTCAGCAGGTCACCTCTATGGTCTGAGTTCGATCCCCGGTCAGGGAGCTTCTCATTGGCGCAGCAGACCTATCTTGTCCGCTGCTCCCCGCAGCAGTGTATTTCAGTCGATCTCCCTGTTCAGCTCCCCACTCTGTCTATGCACACCCACCTCCACACCTCTGGCCTGCAACCCCCAGTGCTTCTGAGCACAAATAAATGTTAAAACAAAAGATTATGACTTGGGATGGAAAGCTAAAAGGTCTGGTTGGTGGAGAAGATCTAACGTCAGCTTTGGACACACAGAGCTCACAGCCCCTGGAAACATCCAAATGGCAACGTTGATGGAGGTGGCGGGACACCTGGACGTGAACGTTCACAGAAGCCCAGGGTGGAGATTCAAACGGGATGTTGCATATGAAGACGGCAACCGACACTGTACACAGGGACACAACAGACCAGCGAGGGAGGACAGGATGAGGACAGGAGGGGACCAGAACCGAGCGGTAAGGGACCCCCACGTCCAGAGGACGAGCAGGCAGAGCGGAGCCAGCCGAGGAATGCAGACGTGACCAAAGGGAAGGCAGGGGCCCCAAGAGTGTAACATATCAGGAGCACCACACGGCCCCTCTTCGGGGCAGAGGCTGTGTCGAGATGAGCGTGGAGACGTTCGATGCTTTAAAAGAGGAAAATGTCCTCGGAATGCAGTGACACACGGGCGCTGCCAACCGCAGGAAGAGCAGGGCCAAAGGAGCGGAACCCAGAGCAGAGGGGACGGAGGAGAGATGGAGAACTGAGGAAGTGGAAAAGTGGTCCATGAATTTCAGATGAAGGGCCCGACTTCCTATTAGAACCTGGGTCGGAATGATGATGAGACAATACTGACCTTGGCAGAGATTGTGAAAGAAACCACTTGTGTAAAACCTGAGCCCTTGAAGTCAGCCTACGAGGCTGCATTTCCTGTTCCGGTGATGTGTGGGTATCATGATTCAGGCGTTTGAGTTTCCTTTCCTATGTGGCCTCCATGCCCCCATGACCGAGGCCCGGGGAGCCCTTGGGGTTTCTGACACACAAGTCACATGCTCTGGAGACTGAGAAAAGCCTGGGGAGGGGGAGAGACAGGCAGGGACCAACACCTATTTTCTGATAAGCGTCCGATGGCCACCAAATCCAGCTCTTCAGGAATATTGACATAATCAATCATAAAAGCAGAGTGGAGCAAATCAATTCCTTGGCGAGCCACAGAGAATGGGTTTTCCATGATTCCCCTGCTGATCTGGGAAGTTGTGGGTTTGCTGGGGGAAGAAGTAAACAAGAGACAGAGGAGAAGAGAGCAGGAGAGGGAAAAAAGAATTGTTAATGCCTGGACCCTCAGGCTCCAGGTCAGGAAGCCAAAGGCTGGATGAATGAATGAATGAATGGTCAAGCAGTAGAAAGTAAGTATAAGTTCAAGGGAAAGACTAGAGAGTTGTCGGTAGGGACCAGGCCAGAGACCCACCCCTAGATCAACACACAAGCAGGTTCTACCTGCTTCCTCAGAGGTGGGTTTCAAAAGGACTTGGAAGAGCTTGTAGTCAGAGAGGGGAGAACAGTGAGAAAGCCGGTTGCGTCAGAGGTTGGATCCAAGGAGAGGGACTCCTGGGGGAAAGGAATGGAGCCTGAGTCCCCCTCCCTTGTAAAGACCCCCAAAAGCGCCTTGGCCTCCAGATTAATTGACACCTGCGCAGTCAGACCTCGTCTGTGCCCTGAGACCTTGTCCTTTCACCAAACAGCTCCCTCACTACTAACAAGCTGTCCTGAGGGCTTGGGGGGAGCGCACATCCACTAAGGCTCCAGAGTTCTGAGCGCTGGCTCGGGGCTGTGCAGCTGAGCCTCGCTGGCTCCTCACGGAGACCCTGAGATGGACTGACCCTAGCCTGGCTTGACCAGAAAGGAAACTAAAGTCCACCATATGATATGCCCCCAGTACCACGAGCTGTTTGGGGCTTGGCCCCCCAAAGACTTCAAGAATGGTGGGTCGAGCCCACCTCCCAACAACTCTAAATCCTCCGTTTGCACCAGAACAAGACAGAGAAGGAGCCAATTTGTTTCAACTGAGAGGACGAAAGAAACTTATCATGGGAAGAGGGCAGGAGACCCCATAGGAAGTAAAAAAAAAAAAAACGGGAGACAAAGAGGAAATAAGAAACCTCTTTTCTAAGAAAGAAAGAATTACAGACGAAATCACCTAGCAAAGAGAAGAGGAGATAATCTGGGACATGCTCTCTGAGAGTGAAAAGAAGCCGGAAGCAGAGACAGAAACCTGGGTTTGGGAATCGGACTGAAGTCTCTCGGGGCAGAGAGGTGTCAGTGCCGCCTTTGGGGTTTGAGAGGAGATGGTGCTATCACTGACCTCCCCTCTCCCGTCACGTGACACCTGCTGGTATAAAGGCTTTCTCCCAGCAGGTTCTTTGCGATTATTTCCTGGGCGGTAGCAGCTACTGAAGTTCTGTTCCTCTTTCCCAGAAGCTCACAGACTTTCCTTCGATGAATCCTGAGAAGCCAGCTCTCTGCAAGGAAGACAAGGCAAGGCAGCTCAGTGTCTGCACCCTGGAAGCAGACCCGGAGGGGTGGTACTGGGGGGCTGAGAACGTCTACCAGAAGCTGCATAAGGGCCAAACGCAGAGACAGAGCCAGCGGAGGTGGTGGTGGTGGGGGAAACCTGGGCCAGGATGTATCTGGGGATGAAGGCCAGACTGAGTGTGTGTGCAGGGCTTATACACAAGGGAGTTACCCCAGGGAGACGAGCGCCTCTGATTCTAGTCCAAACACCGGGCTTGGGAGTCAGTTACTGCCTAGGGGCTTTCTGAAACATTCTCCAAGTCTTTGGGGGGCCAAGCCCCAAACAGTCACGCCGGCTCACCTTCCTCCCCGCACCGCTCCCGGATGCTTCATTAGCTTCTCCTTTCCCATGTAGTCCCAGAGTCCGCATTGCAGGGGAAGGAAGGGGTGAGGAGAATCTGTGTTCTGCAAGAGGAGAGGAAAACAAGGTAGGAAGACAGGTGGGGAGGCTGGGCACCTGCTTCCTGGTGGGTGGCGGGGTCCAGGGGAGACACTTCGGGTCTGGGTCTCGGGGCTCGAATTCTCTGAGACAACGCGTAGCTCTCTCGGGCCTGTGATGCCTGTGGTCTGTGCAGGTGTCTGACTCAGGAAGGGACTGAAGGATACTGGGACACTATCTGGGAGGAGCGGAGAAGGGCTAGAGAAACAGGAGGGGGACTTCCCTTGGGAATTCTCCCCAGAGACACAGGGTGGCAAATGAAATAGCCTCTGCTTAACATTGTGCCCAAGGCAAAGTCAATAATTGCTCTGGGCAGTTCTGGCAGGTGGTGTGAGCAAGAGCGGAGGCCGCAGAAAGCCTGGAAAGGAATGACCAGGAGGATGTCCACATCCTGAAACAGAGGAGGGTCTCAGGCAGAGAGTGGGACCTCCTGGCCCTGCCTCTTCCATGCTCTTTCAGAATGGAGGGGGGCAAGTTTACACAGCTCCTTGATCCTCATGGCCTACATCTTAATCTTCCTCACTGGCTTCCCCACCAACCTCGTGGCCCTGCGGGCCTTCGTGGGCCGGGTGCGCCAGCCCCAGCCGGCCCCCATCCACGTCCTCCTGCTCAGCCTGACACTGGCCGACCTGCTGCTGCTGCTGCTGCTGCTGCTGCCCTTCAAGATGATCGAGGCGGCGAATAACTTCATCTGGTACCTGCCCAACAGTCTGCGCCCTCACGGGTTTTGGCTTCTACAGCAGCATCTACTGCAGCACGTGGCTCCTGGCGGGCATCAGCATCGAGCGCTACCTGGGGGTGGCCTTCCCCGTGCGGCTGGAGCTGTGCCTCGTCCTCTTCTTCATCCCCATGACCGTCACCGTCTTCTGCTACTGGCGCTTCGTGTGGATCATGCTCACGCAGCCCCATGTCGGGGCCCAGAGGCGTCGCCGAGCTGTGGGGCTGGCCGTCGTGACGCTCCTGAACTTCCTGGTGTGCTTCGGGCCTTACAACGTGTCCCACCTGGTGGGGTTTTTTACCAAGGAGAGCCCCAAGTGGCGGTCCGTCGCCGTGGTGCTCAGTTCCCTCAACGCCAGCCTGGACCCCGTGCTTTTCTATTTCTCCTCCTCGGCCGTGCGCAGAGCCGTCGGGAAGGGGCTGCGGGCACTGAGGCACCGCAGCGCCTCCCTGCTGGGACGCAGAGGCAAAGACACAGGGGAGGAGACCAGCGGGACAGGGGCCAATCAGGGACGGCCGTGAGTCAAGCAGAGGGGGTCCCGAGCTCTGATTTCACGACGACTAGGGATGGGCCTGGACCTCCCGAAGCCCTCTGGGCTCTGCGGAGTAGAGCAGCCGGAATGGATGCGCTGAAGTGTCCCGTCTGGGATTTGGAATCCTCACACCGATCTGTTTCACAGGATTCCACCAGGGAACCAAGCCGCACTCAGAGAGAAGCAGGGAAGGTCTTTACATGGTGGACTCAGAGATCCTTCTCCAAAGTCGGTGCCCGGAGCAATTAGGCAACAGTATTATTTATTGCCTAAAGCAGGGCTACATTGTCACTTCAAAGCCAGCCGATACAGAAGCAGGAGACTTCTAAATGGTTATTGGGGGTGCATGAGTCAGGCGTGTGGCCTTGAGAGAGATTATCAGTTAGTCCCTGGAACGTGACGTCTACAGTAAGGCTTTGTCTTAACTTCAGACATTTTCCACTTCAAATCCACAACTGGGGCTGGACACAGCCCTCTCACCTGCTTGTGTCCCTTCCTGACTGAATTTTCCTTCCCAAAGGAGCACAGCTCCAGGACATAAGAAGAAATGGTTAGGCGTGGAAGCACTACCAGGTCTGGTTGTGGAAGAGACATCACTAGTGCGAACATGGTCACTGGGACTGGTTGGTGGCTGGGGATGATCAGGCCGAAGCCAAGTCCAAAAGTATCTTGCCACAAGATTTGAAATGACACCGAGAAACTGGCCTAACTGTCGATGCCAGAAAGCAGCCAACACGAAGGAGATGGGAGAGAAATACTAAGTGACGTTAAACAGACTCAGGAAGATGCTGAGCCACAGGGGCTAGGAGAGAGGAGAGGAGGCTTAGACCTCTTAGGCTGTAGGTTAGCACATGTGCATTTACCTGCTCCTTCCTAAGTATACACCAGGAGTGTGTGTGTGTGTGTGTGTGTGTGTGTGTGTGTGTGTGTGTGTGTGTATCGTCTCTCCACGTTTAACTGGGAGCTACCGGAGGTCTGCTCCCACACAGGCCAGGAACAGCCGGGCACTATCAGTCAGAGATCAACACTGACTTAGCACAGGAAGAGACAGCCTGGTCTGGCGGACTGAAAATAAAGATCCTGTAACTCTGAAGGAGTGTCCACAGTTTTGTAACATTTCTGCAAGCACAGGGAGGGCCAAAGCGGGATGGAGACCCAGACTCAGAAAAGTCCAAGAAAATCTCAGGACGTGGATTCTCAGGGTGAGTTTTAGCTTCACCCAGTCACTGGGTGGATCATCCCTTTCTTCACTGGGAAACTAGTATTTGTTTCTTCAACAAATATGTACTGATGGCAGAAGCAGAGTGTGGAAGAGACGGGGCACCTGCTCTCTTGGGGCTTCAGCATCGTGGTGCGGGAGGAAGTGGCTAATAAGCAAGTAAATAAATAAGCCACGTAAGTTCAGGAAGATGGTAACATGGGAGAAAGAGGGGTGGAGCAGGGAGGGGATTAGAGGGCAGTGATGTTCAGCTGAGACCTGAATGGTGACGAGTCCCAGGACAAGGTACGGCTAATTAGGCAGCTTCAGGGACAGTACAGGCCAGGCAGGGACTTTGGGGACAGAGATAAAGACAGTAAATTTTAAGAGAGCTTGGACAGGGGAGGTAAAAAGTGAAAATCTAAGATAAGAGGTAGAAAAATGGGCACACCTGCTGGAAGAGCATAGCCACCAGGAGAAAGAGCCAATCACACAATAGGATGATGAAATTTTAGAATAGAAGGAAAAAAGGTTTAAATACACCTAGACACAGGCCCATAGTGGAATCTTTTGCCCCTTTTTGGCAATGCTGCCTCAGAGTATTTGTTTTGGTCTTTCTTTTCTAAATAAACCTTTTCTAACTTTCTTAAATGAAGTTTGCATCTCTCAGATTACTTATCTAAAAAGTCTGTGAATTCCTTTTCACGGCTTTGTGGGACAAGAACCTGTGGTGATTCAATGGTTAAATTAACAGCGAACAGTGACTTCACTGAGAAGTTGCTGCCATACGGAAGCCCATGAAAGAGGGCTCTAGAAGCAGGAACTGCTGGTGCAAAGGCCCAAAGGAAGGAGGAAACCTCCTCATCTCAGGGCCGGAGAGCTGGCCAGTGTGTGGCTGAAAAAGAACCGTCTGCAAACTTCCACGTGGATTTAATAAAGGGCAGGAAGGGGCACTAAATTGGCCAAGGACACTAGACAGTTAGTGCCAAGGACACTGTCACTGAGTCTTCACCAGGGTGCTGAGTTCTTCAGCAAGACCACTCAGACTCAGAGAACAACAATGGGATTTATTTAACACACTGGGAAAAACAAAGAGTTACTGAGGCCAAAAATGGCCACTTACTGGGAGGGAGTGAATGGGGCCTCTGCAAACTACTGACAGGAAGGCTTTGAAACTAAATTTTAGCAAACTTGCCTGATAACTTTGCAACTTTGCAGAACATCCGCCTGTTCCACACATCTGTGCCATGGCTGACCCCACATAGCTGTACTTTTACTCCAGTATATAAGACAACCCCACTTTCTACTGGGCATGACTTCACTGGCCTTCCTCTTGAGACCTGTGAACCTCGCCCGGGAATGCTCCCAATAAAGACTCCTTTGTTAGTCATATTGGTGCCTGGACTCTTTCATTCCCTCCTAATACCTCAGGAACCTTTCACTCACCTTACCCTAAGCAGTGTCCAGTCTTTTTAAGTCCTAAACAAAAGCAGCTAAGATGGTGTCTTCCCTCCACTGAGGACCTGGAGCTCCTCCCCCAAACAATAGGCCGCGTGCCCAAGATGGCGTCTTCCTGCCTGGAGCACGCCGCGGCCTGATTGTAGGCCAGGTTCTGACTCATGAAGACAATAAAAGACATATCAGGAGATGCTCCTGCAGCTGCCAAGATGCCCCAGAGCAGCACCAGACCAGCGACACTCAAAACAGCAGCTGCAGCAACCGAATGGCTGGACAAACGACCACACTCACAGCTCAGCGAGACGCCTGGCTCCGGGTCTTTGCCTTCTCTCCTCTGCTGTAACAGCAGCAAAACCAGGAATGGTTTCAGTCGCTGGGCCTACTGCAAAGCCTCCAAACTTCTCCTCTCTGAGTCTGGCTGCTGGAGGCCTCCACCTTCAGAGGCCCACACCAGCTTTCTGGAAGATCAGCACAGTGGGGGCTGAAATCGCTGAACCCAGTCACTAAAGAACCAGAATCGCTGACTCCCAAATGCTGAAAGCTCAAATGCTGAATCAGAAAGACTGAATCCTGGAAATGTTTCCGCAGTCCCGTTATTTCTTATCAGACTCTCCACCCCAAGATGCAATACTTTGTTAGCATTTTCCCTGGGGCTCTCCAGCCTCACCGGCAACACACTCCAAGGGGAACCACCTATAACAGTGTTTGGCTTCAGCCACCGGTTACATTCCCCACTTTCAGTTTTTATCACCATGTCTATGGTGAGTGCTGACAAGCCCTCTGCATTGGCACAAGTACAAGCAACAACGTTATACAATATTGTTTCACAACATATAATTACAACAGCTGTAAGTACTTCCATTTCCAGACAATTAAATTTACAGATTAAGCCCGTGAATATTTTGAAAGAAAGATGAAATCCTGTTCTTTCTCCCAAAACAAATACTGCAAATCCTCAATAGGGTCACAAGACTAGTGAGTTTAGCTTTCCAGGACATCATCTTTTAGAGCCTCTTTCCTCTCGAATGATATACCCAAGGTTTTAGACCTGAAAGCTTTAAAGAAGTGTGTGTGGTTAGCAGCACATCATGAGGAAAAGACCATTTCTCTGACAGCTGAGTTTGGGCATCCCCACTTTGCCAGGTTTTAAGGAAAACCCAACTACCAGATCTGAATGGATGGAACGGTTCATCCAGGGGCAAGGGAATTCTAGAGAGTGCAAAATTCTGTGGAATTGTCAAAACCTCCTGAATGTGTTTTACATCCTGTTTGATGCTGCACTCCTGTTCAATTTCTGGTGTGGCATTCAAGACTGAGTCTGGACAGGTGGTCTAGAAACAATTTCAAAAGGGCTTCATTGCAGCCCACTCTGGGTGCCACTCTAATCCAAAGAAGGGCAATGTACAATACCTGGCCCCAAAGTAGATGTGTCTCTTGGCAGAGTTTACCACAGTCTTCCTCAGCGTGACTTTTTCTCTGTCTGACAAGAAGATTGTGTCTCCAGGCAGCGTGTAGTTTCCAACTTATTTGTAAGGCATCGCTCACTTTTTGAGTAGCCAGAGACAGACGCAGGTCCATCAGCACTCTTAATAGTGTTTGGCATCTAAAATGAGGAAATACTTCCTGAACAACTCTTTTGCAACCTCTGTAGCTCCTTTTGTACTGGCGGGAAATACTGCCACCCATCCTGAGACTGTATCTACAAAAATTAGTAGATACTTACAAATGCCAGTCATCCTGGACATCTGTATAAAGTCTACTTGCCAGTCCCCAAAAGGGCACTTGCCCCAATACTGTACTCCAGTGGCTTGCAGGCACGAGTCAGTCTTAGGATTATTTTTGGCACCTATCTGGCAACCTTGTGGGACCTGTCGAGCCACCTGGTACAAACTGGGGCCCTTTAAATAAGGGCATATTGATTGCAGACACGCGTCTCTCATAGTGGGATCCATCATTCAAATGTTTTAATACTAGAGCCTCTGGGAGAATTATGCCACTAGAGTTCATTCTCCAAGTTGAGCTGGAGGCAAAGTCACTGCATTGCATTCCCATTCGCGGGCTCTCCCCATATCCTGTTCAGTGTTAGTGGGGGCGTACTGAGATAAGTCCATGAGAGGGCTGAGCGCGCCGTGGAGAAGATAACAGGCAGCAGCCTCAGCCACACGATCAGCTGCTCCGTTGCCCTCTGCAATTTCAAATCTGTCTTTTTAGGACAATGTGTCACCGCTACAGCTGAGGGCAGGGTTATTGCTTTCAATAATGCCAGTATTTGTAGTGAGTGCTTAACATGCTTATTGCCAGCTGTGAGGAGTCCCCTCTTTCCCAATGACCCCATGTGCATGGAGAATGAGGAAAGTATAACAAGAGTCAGTAAAAACATTGACCCTTTTGCCTTCAGGAAGTTCCAGTGCTTGGGTCAAAGCTATCAGTTCAGCTTTCTGTGCTGAGGCCCCTGTTGGAAGGGCCACAGCTTCAGTCATCTTCGGCAGTGTCACCCCTGCATATCCTGCACATCAGTGGGTGTCCCTGGTCTGTAAAGTTGCTCCCGCCCGTAAACAGCTCCCACTCCAGGTCTGGCAGAGGCTTGCCAGATAGACCTGGTCTGCTAGAGCAACAGTCTCCACAGTCTCCAGACGATCATGGGGTACAGTTCCATCCCCAAGGCTTTCTGTATCATCTGGGAGCAGAGTAGCTGGATTCAAAGAACTGGTCACTCGTAACTGCACATTGGGGTTATCCAGCAGGGCAGCCTGGCACTTTCCCATGCACCCAGCAGTCAGCCAAAGCCCACCCTTTTGCTCTAACAATGTCAGAACCTGGTGTGGCGCATACACAGTGACGGGCTGCCCCAAAGTAAACTTTTCTGTTTCATGCAGAAGGTCACAAGTCACAGCCACAGCCCGCAAACATGGAGGCCATCCCTTAGTGGTGTGGCCCAGCTGTCTGGACAGATAGCAGTGGGCTCCATTTCAGGTCCCAGCAGCTGGATCAGTAGTCCCAGTCCAACTCCTTGTCTTTTGTGGACATACAGTCTGAAAGGCTTCCTGAGGTCTGGCAGCCCTAAGGCTGCTGCTTCAACCAGTTTGCTCTTAATTTCCTCAAAGTCCTGCTGACATTCAGTGGTCCAATACAGGGAACCAGAGTCTGGGCCTTTAAAGAGAGGTTTAGCTCTAAGTCCAAAGCTGGGGATCCAAATTCCACAGAACCCAGCCACTCCCAAAAGTCCACGCAACTGTCTCCGATTGCTGGGAACTTGTAAAGCAGTAACCACCTGCTTCCTCTCAGTCATGAGGCTCCATAGGCCTTTTTCAATTTCAAATCCCAGGTATGCTACCTTTTATGTGCACAGCTGAGCCTTCTGTGGTGACACCTTATAGCCACACTCTGCCAGGTGATTCAGAACCAATATGGTATTCTCCAAACAAGAGTCATACTCAGGACTGGCAGTTAGCAGGTCATCTACCTATTGTAAGAGAATACCTTGTTTGGAAGATCCCTGATCATTATTTCCCCCCAAATAGTTGGAGAATTCTTAAATCCTTACGGAAGCACAGTCCAACAATACTATGATGTACTTCGTGTGACTGGGTCCTGCCACTCAAAAGCAAAAAGTTTCTGACCCTGTTTATCCACTGGGACGCAGGAAAAGGCAGCCTTTAAGTCCAACACTGAGAACCAAGCACGATCTCCAGGTATTTCAGTCAACAGCGTGTATGGACTTGGCACACTTGGGTGTGTGTCCTCAACAGTATCATTAATTGCCTCAGATCTCATACCAAAAAGTACTCATCTGGATGGGGTTTCTTTACTGGTAGTGTAGGAGTATTGTAGGGGGAGCGATGGGGCCGAATGAGACCATGCTGAAAAAACCTTTTTAATATCAGCTGAAGTCCCCTCAAAGCCTCATCTTTCAGAGGATACTGCTTTTTCTTTGTTGTCTTGCTCCCTCCTACCAACACAATTTTTTGGATTTACATTTTGGGCATGTCCAGGAGTTCCATCAGCCCAAACCATCTTATTTACCCAGTTACAGATCTCAGGAGGCAACGCTTCACACTTTGGTGGAGCCTCCTGAGTAAGCATCACCTGACACCGCAGGCATGTTCTGGGGACACCTGTAGGTGTACCCTCTGACCCTGGGATGAAAAAACAATCTGTGCCTTCAATTTACTAAGATCCTGACCAAGGAGTGGAAAAGGACACCCTTCCATATACAGGAAGCTCTGCTGCAAGGTCTTCTCGTTCAATCAGGAGCCCAGTGCTTGTAGGAAGGCTTTTTGTAGTGGCCTTCCCATAACCCCAGGACAGGTACGTCTTTTTTAGTGCTAGCTTTGAATTTAGAACTGAATAAGTTGTTCCAGTATCTATTAAGGAGTCTACTAGTCAATCCCACATAAAGTGTTACCCGGCGCTGGAAGGGGGTTATTGCAATAGCCCAGTTTATATTGAGTGGAATCCCTGGGCCCCCCATTCCTCATCTGAATCATTTTCCTCAACAATCATTTGCCTTTTTTCTTCCCTCCTTGGCCCTTCATTTCTTCTGTTTTCTACATCCACCCTGCAGTGTTTACATGAATCTCCATTCTGTGCTTTGATGAACTTATTTTTCTTTACACTTTCATACTTTCTCCCCTTTCTAGTTCTTATCCAAAGACATCTGTTTCCCAGTGGCCGTCCTCTTTGCAGTAAGCACATTGGTCTCTTCTGGAAGGTTCTCTTGGTGCCCCTTCTCTATTTCTCCTGAATTCTCTTCTGGCTCCCCTTTCACAAATACCATTACAGACTCAGGTGTCCTTTCTTCCCTTCCAATGTACACTCTGAAGGCTTTGTTCACTAATTGGGGGGCAGCCGATTCCACAGCATCAGTGATTTTATTCAACTTTTTTCTTCTATCTGGAGCACACTGTGACACAAATACCAGATTAACCATTCTAAGGTTCTCCAGGCCTTCAGATCTAAATCTGTATTAAGTGTGATATGCCTATATTATTCTTTGCAAAACTCCCGAAGGCTCTTCATTTGGCAGTTGCCAAACCTCCATGTCCTTACTGAGACTTTTCGGTTTTGGCATCCCCCAACTGAGTCCTGCTAACAAGCACTTTCGGTAGTGTTCCAACATTTTCATACCTCTGTTACTGGGATCCCAACTAGGGTCTGCCAAAGGGACAGCCTCCTCCATTTCTGGGTTGCCTATATCCTCTAGGTGGAGCCGACCCGCTTCTTCCGCAGCCTTTCCCATAACTGATCTCCGCCCATCCCATGGAAGCAGCGTGCTCAACCCAGACTGTGTGTCTGCCCAGGTGGGTCGATGGGAGGCAAAAACAGATGCAAACGATTCCACCATCTTTTCAGAGTTTTGCCTGAATGAAGGGAAGAATTTTTTCAATTTGTGAGATCTGCAAGGGTAAAGAGACTATAAAACCAGCAACACCCAGCAGGCTGACTCCGTTCACCCAATCCCCTCATTGGGAATTGGCAAAGGAGGAACTGTCCTGGCCCAAAGCTGTTTCCTTGGCCACACTGGGCACCTAATCTGGTATGGGAAGAAGAAATCATTTCAGTGTTATTGCTGAAGGGCAGTGAAACTTCAGAGCCCTCACGGCCGCTTCAGGAGAGGCCCCAGCCACACAGAAGGGAATTTGCTCCAGCGGGTTGAAGGCCGCCACCATAAGGCCATAAAGGTCCTCCTTTATCGGTGTGCCTCTTTATGACCACTAACCAGGTAAAGGAGATGGCCGGTTCACTGCTCTCTGCGCCATCAAATGGGCTTTTTTCTTTTCTGAATCAGATTTTTGGAGGGCTACCTCTCCCTTCTCCTCCAATTTCTGCATCTGTCCTTGCAGCTATTTTTGCCCAAACAGTGTACATACCGTCATAATGAAGAGGATTCCATTACACACAAATCCAAGATTTATGTGCAGATTTCCTCTATATGTCCATATAATCCCCAGCAACAAAAACATTAACTTGTCAATACTGGACTTTACAAAATTTGTCAACTCAAAATATATAGTTGAAAAGGTAGAAGCACAACAGGTTGGAAGAGAAGGAGAACTACCTACTGACGGCTGAATCCATGACTAGCAATCAAGAAAAAAACTTTTCCCAAATCAATTACTGCCAGGTGTCTTGCAACTGCTCTGCATTTTAAGGTGACCAGCGCAAGAAGAGTACCCTTGGGCTGGTCAACCACAGGTTCCCCCTCCTGGCTGGCTCGCCAACTGATATCAGGCAAGAAGGGACACTAAAACCAGCCAAGGATACTACCTAATAGTTTACCCGTCACTGAGTTCTTCACTCACCCGCACAACTGCAAGACTACTCAGGCTCAGAGAACAACAATAATGGGGTTTATTTAACAAACCAGGGAAAAGCAAAGAATTACTGAGGCCAAAAATGGCCAATTACCTCACCCCAAACAGTGTCCAGCTAAGATGGCATCTTCCCACCACTAAGGACATGGGGCTCCTCTCTCAAAAAACAGGCTAAACGCCCATGATGGTGTCTTCCTGCCTGGAGCACGCAGCAGCCAGACTGTAGGCTGGGTTCCAACTCACAAAGACAATAGAAGACACAACAAGAGATGCTCCTGTAGCTGTCGAGATGTCCAGAGCAGCACCAGACCAGCAACACTCAAAACAGCAGCTATAGCAGTTGAACAGCCCGACCCACAGCCACGTGCATGCAGCTCAGCGAGGCGCCGGCTTGGGTCTTTGCCTTGTCTCCTCAGCTGTAACAGCAGCAAAACCAGAAACAGTTTCTGTAGCTTGGCTAATTGTAAAGCCTCGAACCTCTCTGAGGTTGGCTGCTGGAGGACTCCACCTTCAAAGGCCCACAACAGCCTTGGAAGACTGGCACAGTGGGGACCAAAATTGCTAATCCCAAATGCTGAATCCGAAAGACTGAATTCTGAAAATGTTTCCACAGTCCCTTACATTTCTCATCAGTGTCCCCCAAAATGCGGCACTTTTTAGCATTTTCTCTGGGGCTCTCTATCTCACCAGCAACCCCCTCCAGAGGGCACCACCTGTAACAGTCTTTGGCTTCAGCCACTGGTTACAGATTGAAACCACGGGGAGGGGCTGCTGAAGCGCAAAAAACCTCTGTTCCTTTCACAGTTTCAGAACCAGTGGGGTGGGACCCAAGGGTCTGTATCGCTAGCAAGTCCCAGGCGGCACTGACACTGTGGGTGCATGCCTGATGGTTTCTCGGGGACCCAAACGGGACCATAAACCTCAGCAACAAAACCAGACACTCGCTCTTCCTCTGTGACCATAGCTCTTAGTGTGACCTTAGTGTGAACCCAAATCTCCTGGGTTAAAACACAGATCAGGGCATCCCACCCCGATTTTCTGATTCAGTAGGTCTTGGTGGGGAGCAGGGGGTCAAGAAAGTGCTTTTCCAGCAAATTCCCAGGAGATGGTGATGCTCTGGTCCGGGGCCAGGGCCTGAGAGCTGCTCAGCCGTGAGACCACAGGTGCCTTCCCCTCCTGGGGGGGAGACGGAAGCCCTGGGAGGATCATTCTTCTTCAGATGGAAAGATGACAGTGATGGGGGAAGTAAAGGTATAGGCAGGAACAGGGTACCCCAAGTCCCAAGTCCATTTATTGAGCTGATTAACAATTGCAAACTAAGGGGGTGCCCCGCTGTGCCCGGATTCAATTAAAAATGGAGTGTTCAGAACACCCACCCAATAGGACAACAGCAATGGACCAGAGCTGGTATCAGAAAGGTAGGCTGGGTAACTTGGGAAATCAAAGCGGGCCTTGCCGGCCTAGGAGACCCCATTGCCCAGGGAATCAGAAAAGACACAACACAACGACACCAACAGCCCAGCCCCTACTCCGTGCCCATATAAAAGCACTTTCTTCTCCCCACCGCACTGGCCACACTCCAAGTATTTTCTCCACCCCTTCCCATACTCCCTCTCCCACAAACACTTCCCACCACACTCCACTCTTCAGAGGTGTTACAAGGGGCAGATCGGCCAGGCCTGGGAAACCAACACCGGCCATTATACATTATAAAGGTTTCTTAACCCCACAGTCCAGAGTGGAGTGTGTCTTCAGTGTGATTCTCCAGGGACAGAGGAAAGCCTGAGAGGGGTGAGGGTGCCAGAGAAGTGTGCTCCTCTCCTACCTTATCAGCCCAGAAGGTGTAACAGAGAGAAGGAGCTGAGACAGTTGGCGGAAACAGGAAGAGCTGTTTGCCCCAGTTCCATCCTCCCACACGCAAGTCTCGCCTCTTGCCTGCTATTCCAGGGTTGACACCTGGAGAGGAGGAGACTGGAAAGGCCCCTGGGGGAGCCAGGCAAAGAGGAGGTGCGGGGTTATAAGGTCCCGGGCCTAGCTCGTGGCTTCACTTCCGCTGCAGTGTGGAGACTCCTCAGCCATCTTCACAGCCTGGGGCCCCTTGGGGACAGGCACGGGGGGCGGAAAAGCTGGGGAGACATGATCAAGAAGAAAGCAGTCCTCCGCCCGGACATGTCCTTGCCAGCGAGTCAGGGCCGTTCCCGCAAATCCAGAATGTCGTGAACACCGAGAGAAAGTAGCAGAACGGCTCAAGTACAGTCAAGAGACACCAAGGAAGTCTGGTCCCTCGTGCTCCTACTAGCCTAGAAAGCGGCCTGGCGGGGGGACAGAGACTGGAGGGAGAAATGACCCGGGCTAGGGCCTGGCAGGGGTGCTGCACCTGCAGCCTACTGCGGGGCACTATGTGGCACAAGGGGTTAAGTCTCAGCCTATGAAGCTATCAGCAGCCACTGCAGCAGGAGTTCGATCCCCAGCCATGGAGCTTTCCACATGGCACAGCAGACCTCTCCTGCCTCGCCCACTGTTCCCCTCAGCAGTGTACTTCAGTAGATCTACCTGTTCTGCTCCCCACTCTGTCTCAGGTGGATCCTCTCACTACTACACCCCTGCATACCTCTGGCCTACACCCCAGCTCTTGGATGCATAAACAAATATTTAAAAAGAAAAAGACATGTTACCTAACACACACACACACACACACACACACACACACACACACGATCCAGCTGCCCCTTGCCCTGGCCATCTGATCCAAGACTTTCAGGGGTCTCTAAGAGGGCTAGGGTTTGTCAGGCAGTCTGGAGCCCCCGGACTTAACAGTCTACCCCAATGTCTTGAAATCTACTCTACTGGCCAAGAAACGCCGTGTGATGCAAAACCAGAGAGAATAATCTGTTTTGACTGGATCATTGTGGAAAAGGAACCGGAACTTGACAACCTGAGGCCACGGTGGGGGAGGGGAAAGGAAGGGAGGTGAAGAAAGAGGGAAGGGGAAGCACCGGAGAGGAAAGAGAAACCACCCGAGTCTGCAGAGACGGGAGTGGTGGCTGCGCGGGCTGTGGACTGACACAGGCCCGGGGGGACAGGCAGAACGTGGGTGCCGAGAGATCAAGTACACCCCCAAAGGGGGAGGCAGCGAGGGGCACCTCGGCCAAGCTCGGCAGTGCCGTACCGCTCACACAGCCACTCCCGGGGTCCGGAAAGCTCGGGGGCCCTACGAGGACAGCAGGCCTGTGTCCTTTCGGGGGTCCCAGAGACTTCCGTGGGAGCACCGTGATCCCTCTTTCTGTCTGCGGAAGCGGGGTTTCGGGGCTCATGCCAGGGAAGCACCGGGCCTTCAGGGGGACTGTGTGGAGGGTGTCACTCTGGGGGGCTCTCTGGCAGGTGGCAGCAGTGAGGGAACACGCGGGTGGGATCTGAATGTGAACATAAATGCAGACCGGTTTACCGGGCCAGGGGCCGGGCGCCCCCACCGTCCAGGCCCAGCCAGGCCAGGACCATCTCCCCGCTCACCTGTCGTCTAGCTCCGCAGTTTCCGAAACGTGTGGAAACACCCTGCAGTGAGGCAACCAGAGCAAGAAGCCACGTTTCTGGTTCCTGGTACACTCAAAGGACCAGAGGGTGTGAGTCTCAGTAAACAAGGTCAGTCACGGGTCACCTTCAGGATGTCCGAGTCACCATGAACACTTATGACATCGCCGTGGGGCAGGCCGGGGGCTGCCCAGTGCAGGCCGGGATGGCCTGGGAAGGGAGCAGGTCCTGACACTGAAGGCCCCCCCAACCCAGGCTTTGGGGGCCTGTCCAGCCCACTCTCCTCTCGTCCCTGACATCTTTCTGGGACCTCAAGACAGGAGCTGCCCCCTGCAGAGGTTCTATCCCAACATGCCCGAGGCCACTGCTGACTGTGTGAAAGAGCCATGAAACTTCTCTGCTCCCTCACACTGAGCTGGCCCTTGCCAGGACAGCCCAGGGGCTTCTGGGAGTATAGGGCCTAATATGGCACAACAAACTTCATGTCTGTCGTGTCCTCGTCTTCACACAGCAGCGAGCACTACTGAGACTTCAAAACCCTGTCAAGGCACTTCTTGTCCCAGAACAGTGAGCAGGAAAGTCTGTGGCACCGGGGAGAGGACGGGGGGCAAATCGGGACCAGCCCTTGCCTGACACACGGGTCCCCTTTTGCACCTTCCGGGCTCCAGGGGGTAGGAAAGGAGGCACTCTCGCGTTTCAGAGAAGCAAAGGGGTAGAAGTCCTGTTGGTTAAGCACAAGGAATGGGCACATAGAATCAGAAGGTGCCTTTGCCCCATTTTTTCTTTCAACTCAAGCAAAGCATTCTAGAAGAGCCTCACAGACGTCCCTAATCTCTTCATCTAGACTGTGCAGCAGCCTCAATCACATCCTTAGCCTGAGGCTGGGCGCCCACCACTTCCACCCTGTCAAGGCGGCTGGGGCCGGGCCTCGCCCATTGCAGACACTGGTGTGCAGGGCAAGGGGCCTGCCCTTTGTGTCCACAGCAGCAGGCTGGGCCCGCGGCTCTTGGCTGAACTGGCTCAGAGGAGTTCACGGTGTGGTTCTCCTGGGGTGACTGCTGCAATGGGGACCCTGTCCCTGTACCCGCCCACAGTGCTGGGGTGGAATTCTTTCACTGGCAAATAAATAATGTGTGTCAAGCAAAATGATCTACATTTTCCTGAGAGCTGGCTGGGGTGCTCACGGAAGGCGCACGCCTAATTTTGTGTCCCTAAGACAGAAACTGGCCACTGCTACGGGAACGCAGTGTGAATTATACCCACCCAGCCCCAGGAGGCACCCCAGGGGTGCTGAACCAGACACTAATGTGACTGGGGCACATCCTTCCCCATTTGCTGATATTTTCCCCGAGAAGGCCAGATCACCTGGGGTAAACTGAGGCATGCCCTTCATCAGGCTCACGGGAGCCTCTGGAATGCAATGCAAGGACTGCAGAGTTGCAACGTGGCACAAGTGCAGTTCAGCCAAGACTACGGGTTTCTGCACTTAACAGCATGTTTCACCCACTTTGCAGATGAGAAAGCAGAGGTGAGGAGAGGTTAGGTAATTTGCTCTCTACAAAATTATATCTATTTTTTAAAATATTAAGAGACAGAGTCAGCTCTCATGTGCCCTTTGCTCTCTGTTCTCTCCCCCATCTTTCTGCCCACGGTCAAGATCATGAAGGAAAAGTTTAATTCCTGTTAGGGGGAGTGGAGAGTTCAGCGTACAGGCCATCGAAGACGGCTCCTGAGCAGCCACAGAACTTGGACTCCAGTTCCTCTATGTGGCGCAATAAAGAAAGCTCTGTGCGCTTGAACCTCTGTTCTCAGCACCTCTGGTAACCCCCAGCTAAGAGAGGCTTTTCAGCTTTGCACATGGCAACAACTTGTGAGACACAAGGGAACTTCAGGAGCTAATTCACTGTGGCCTCACATCATGGCAGAGCCAGGGCCCAAGACCAAAAAAAAAAAAAAAAAAATTAAAAAGGGGGAACCCAAAGACACTTCCAAAATGAAGATGCACCTGCATGCCCCAACCCACATTCCCTTGCTAACCGCCTTCACTGCTTGCAATGGGGTCTGAACTCTGTCCACAGGGAGCCGGGTGGACGGGGTTACACGGGTAGGATGTTGGACCATACAGGCTTTTTGGAGAGCAAGGAGTAAAGTGTTACATCACTCGTATCACTGTTTCTCAATCGATTTTTAACTGATTCCTGTTTTCACCACCAAAAAAGGGTGCTTTCCATAATTAGCATTAAAGAGACCAGGGCTTTCCCCTGTTCTAGAAAATTCCCAAGCATTTTCAAACCACACGTATGACCATTTCCCCACCCAGGAGTTTCTGCTACCCTCCCCGTGTCTCCTGAGAACCAGTGGTCTGATCTGAGCTCCCTATAATTCAGCAAACCATGAGACACACTTAGTGACTCCAGGGAGGCCGGGACAAGGAGGGGAAGGGGAGTCATACATGTGACAGAAGGGGGGAAAGGGGCAAAGCAGAGGGAGGCTGCGACAGACCCAGGGGACCCAGGTCTACCCCCCTTGGCTCGCCTTCCCTGCATTGGCCAGCACCTGACTACAAGAGCATCCAGCCTCTGAGGGAATCCGTCCACTTCCCCTGCCAGAGACTTTCCTGCCCTCCTCCTTGCTGGGGTCAACTCTGAAAGGCAGTCCAAGGTCACAACCAGGTGTCATCTGGGCCCGGGAAGCTAGTGGGTGGTCTGGGCTGGCGGCTGGGGGGCGGGAGGCTGCAGGAACGAGGGGTGGAGCGTTCGACTCCTGCTCCTGGTCTGGAGGCCTGCCCTGCATAGGCACCGATGGAGAAGGGGTTGTAGAGGAAGCAAAAGGCAGACAACTTCTTTGAGATTCCAGAAGAAAGGACGTGTCTCCTCCCAAGTTCTTGTTTCTGTCTCACAACCCAATCAGATCCTTATAAACATGCATGCTCATAAATGCTAAATGACAGTAAACTTGGCAGAGAACGAGAGTAAATATTCTCTATGCTCCGCATCATCCTCTATTCTCTGTGTTTCGAGATGTGGAGAGAGAGGGAGGCGGGAGGGAGGGATGGTCACAACATCTGGGACCTGGGTTACAGCAGGAACTAGAACATGTGGAGGCTGAGAGTGGCCTGGATCCTCAGAATCTGGGTGGGAGGTCAAGTGTTCATGTTTCAGGGGAAGAGCGGACGCCTCCCCTCTCAGACAGGAAGCCCAGAGCCTTGCAGACACTCCCTGTGGGAAGCAGGTGACATGGCCTCGTGCCCCTGCTTGCGCCCTCATAGCTTCCTGGTAGGGTCTACAGGACTTCTGGGGGCTTCTAGGGAAGTGGGTGTAAACAGGGCCATGGGGAGCACAGCACAGGGGTGAACCCCATGGAGGCAGGGTCAGATGTCTGGGTGCCAGGTTTCCAGTTTCTATCTCCCATTTAGCAGCTGTGTGACTTCAGCAAATTACTTAGCCTCTCTGCACCTCCGTTTTCTCATTTGTGAAAGGAGCTTGAGTGTGCCAACCTCACAGAATGGTATAAGGATTAAATGAGCTCATTTTTGTAAAGTTTTGTGATACTGTGTCTGACCAACAGTATCAACAGAATGGGCAGAAATGTTGGCTGGCAAGTGGGCATCCTATGTCTACTGGAATAAACTGTCATAAATTTGGTGGCTTAACACAACAGAAATTTACTCTCTCACAGTTCTGGAGGGCAGAAGCCCAAAGCCAGAATCACCAGGCTGAGGAGAACCCACTCTTCTTTCAGTTACTGGTGGCTGGTGGCACTCCTTGGCTTGTGGCCACATCACTCCAATCTCTGCTCCCAGGATCACATCACCTTCTTTCATCTGTATGAAATCTCCCTCTGCCTCCTTTTTAAAAAAAGATTTATTTTTATTTATTTATGCTTTCAAGAACTGGGGTACAGGTCAGAGGTATGGGAATGAGAGGACTCACCAGAGACAGAGCGGGGAGCAGAACAGGCAGATCTATTGAAGTACACTGCTGATGGGCGGGCGAGACAGGAGAGGTCTGCTGCACTACGAGGGTCATCTCCCTGGCCAGGGCTCAAACTCATGCCACAGTAGCTGGTGATAGCTTGACAGTGCTGACTTTAATCCCTGCGTCACCAGGGAGGCCCTCCCTCTGCCTCCTTTTTATAAGGACATCTGTTATTACATTAAGGGCCACCCATATAATACAGGATAATCTCCCTATTTTAAGATTCTTAATCATACCTGCAAAGTCTTTTTTTTTAACCACATTAATTAACATTCACAGATTCCAGAGAGTAGGATGTAGTTGTCTTTTGGGGGGCCATTATTCAGCCAGGAGAGCTTATTGGCCAAGACTGGAGTCTGATTAATAGTAAGCAAGCAGACAGGGAGTGAAGGAGGGTGGGGTCTCCACAGAGGGAGGTTGGAGTGTGGCTACCAGCAGTAGGAGGCAAAAACCCATGATGCCCACTACACCATAACAGAGCAGGATCTGGAGCATTCTCCCAAGAGGCTGATCCTAAGATTCCCCTCCTGCTGCTCTCATTCAGTGGAGCACCAGCACCAGAGAAGGGATGAAAAGGCGACAGAATTGGAGGGCTTCACTACTACAGAAACAGGGGAGAGGCTGACAAGTGGCAACTAAAGAAGCATCTGCAAAAGGGAAAGGACATGAACCATCACCTTTACGCCCCTTAAAGTCACTGCAGGAGCTCAGAGAGGGGAACACACAGGTAGAAGCAGCGTGAACCGTACTGAGGAGAGCAATGGACCCTCAAAGTCTAGTTGAATATACTGCTTTAGGACCATCCTCTCTAATTCCCAGGGAGAGTTCCCTTTCTCTCTGGCATCCACAGTTATTCATTTATTGTTAGTAGAAGTTGCATGTCCTGAATCCCAACCGATCAACTCTGCCTCCGCTGAGCATTCTCCGGAATCAACGCCACCATTAGCACCCCCTGGATGCCCAGTGTCCTTCTAGCAAGTTCTCTGCTTCCAGCTTCACCCTGCAGCCCATTCCGCACACAGCAGCCCGCATAAACTTCCTCCAGCCCTAGATCCCATCACAACATTCCCCTGTACAGCCTCAGGTGACTCCCACTTCCTGCAGAAGCGACCCCAATTCCTCGCTGCGACCACAGAGGCCCTGCACAGCCGCGTCCCGCTGTAATCGCCCTGGCTGCCTTCACATCGGCCTTTTGTGCCCTGCATACAAAGGCGCTTTCGGCCTCACACCTGCCAGTTCCTGCCCTAAACCTCTCCTCTGCCGGAACATTACACGGCCCCTTCTCAGAACTTGTCTCCCTCTCAAGGGTCAGCTCAGGGCAACCTCAGAGATGGTCCTCTGACCACTCTACCTAAAGAAATCCCACCCACCACTGACTCTCCCAGTTCCACCGTCGTCATAATGTCCACATCGGCCTCATTGTGCTGGATTCCTGTTTACTTGTTATCATGTTTCCCTCCCCCACACGTAGCCACAATCCTGAGTGCAAGGCCATGTCCAATTTGCCCCCTAATATCTTCAGTGCTTGGTCCCAACCTGAGCACATCCTGGGAGGCAGACACATATTTGGTGAATAAATGAATGAATGAATGAAGGCGTGAACAACAGCTTACTGCTAGGGCCGCGACTGGTGAACCCTGCATTTCCCTCCTCTTTGAGTGTTTTACATATGCACCTTCCCTACTTTGCTAAGCGGGATGCGTACACTAAAGATGCATTAGCCTAAATACATAATACTGCGCATGAAGAAAGATTCTGGCTGCTTCAGCAAATGTCCTGGGAGTGCCTTCAGCTGAGAGCATGCTCTCAAGTGATCCTGGGCTGGGATGTCTTATGATGGCCCCAGGAGAAGATAAAAGAGGCATCTGAGGACAAATATCACTGAGTTTTGAAGACTGACTTCTTTCTATGCGAATTCTTTCTTTCCTTTACCCATCCACACAGCATCTGGGAAATAATATGGGCAATTATACCAAATGTCAGGCTCAAGTGAGAAAAAAAAATCGAAAAAAAAAAACAGTGATTAAATCTCCAACAGCACCAAAAATACTTAGGAATAAAATTCTTTAAAAATGTGAAAAATCTCCAGACAGAACACCAAGAGCTCCGCTGAGAGAAATGTTACTACCCAAGGACATGGAGAGCTGTTGTCCTGTTCACAGATGGGACAACTCAATATTGTTCCAGTGCCCATTGCAATCGTAGCCCAAATCCAGCAGGCTTTTTGGGAAACACTGACATATAAGGAAATAAATACAAATGACCTGCAACAGCTAAAGCAGTTTTAGACAAGAAGAAAAAGGTGAAGAACTCCCCTTAATTGATTTTAAGACTTACTGCTGGACGACAGTAATCCAGACTGCGTGGAGAGCATGAAAGGAGAGATCTAAAGATGACTAGAGATGACTAGAATGACTAAAGATGACTAGGATAAAAAAGAGGTTGCACAGGCCCACTCCTATTTAATCAGGTCGTTTCCACTGTGGAGGACAGGGTTCAAAATAAGAGGGTGGGCTACTGGGCTTGATGTTTTAAACACACCCACTGACTGCGGTAGACACTTGGCTCTGGCGTACTGAGTGGTTGTGAGGGGGATGGTGATGGCTCTGCTCCAGAATCCTGGCAAAGACATTAGATCCTGGACAGTGATCTGGGGTGATGGAGGTGGCGGGGTGAGCATATTCCACAGGTATTTGAGGAGTGTGTTGGAAGGAAAGGAAGATGGAGAGAAGGAAAACGTGTGTTTGGGTGGGCTTTCATACTGAGGGTAAGATTACGACTCGGGGGCCTGCTGGAGGCCTAGGGCTTCAGTCTCAGCACTACCACCTCTAGGGCCTGAGTTCAATCCCCAGCCAGGGAGCTGACCCACAAGGTGCAGTGGACCTCTCCTGCTCGCCCGCTGCTCTCCTCAGCAGTGTATTTCGGTGGATCTGCCTGTTCTGCTCCCCGCTCTGTCTCTGGTGAATGCTCTAACCCCCTCCACACCTCTGGCCAGCATAAATAAATAAACGTTAAAAGATTATGACTCGGGATGGAAAGCTGAAAGGTCTGGTTGGTGGAGAAGATCTAAAGTCAGCTTTGGACACACAGAGCTCACGGCCCCTGGAAACATCCAAATGGCAACGTTGACGGAGGTGGCGGGACACCTGGACACGTGAACGTTCACAGAAGCCCAGGGTGGAGATTCAAACGGGATGTTGCATATGAAGACGGCAACCGACACTGTACACAGGGACACAACAGACCAGCGAGGGAGGACAGGATGAGGACAGGAGGGGACCAGACCGAGCGGTAAGGGACCCCCACGTCCAGAGGACGAGCAGGCAGAGCGGAGCCAGCCGAGGAATGCAGACGTGACCAAAGGGAAGGCGGGAGCCCCAAGAGTTAACGTATCAGGAGCACCACACGGCCCCTCTTCGGGGCAGAGGCTGTGTCGAGATGAGCGTGGAGACGTTCGATGCTTTAAAAGAGGAAAATGTCCTCGGAATGCAGTGACACACGGGCGCTGCCAACCGCAGGAAGAGCAGGGCCAAAGGAGCGGAACCCAGAGCAGAGGGGACGGAGGAGAGATGGAGAACTGAGGAAGTGGAAAAGTGGTCCATGAATTTCAGATGAAGGGCCCGACTTCCTATTAGAACCTGGGTCGGAATGATGACAAGACAACACTGACCTTGGCAGAGATTGTGAAAGAAACCACTTGTGTAAAACCTGAGCCCTTGAAGTCGGCCTACGAGGCTGCATTTCCTGTTCCGGTGACGTGTGGGTATCATGATTCAGGCGTTTGAGTTTCCTGTCCTACGTGGCCTCCATGCCCCCATGACCGAGGCCCGGGGGCCCCTCGGGGCTCCCTCCAAACAGGTCACATGCTCTGGGGACTGAGAAAAGCCTGGGGAAGGGGGAGAGACAGGTAGGGACCAACACCTATTTTCTGATAAGCGTCCGATGGCCACCAAATCCAGCTCTTCAGGAATATTGACATAATCAATCATAAAAGCAGAGTGGAGCAAACCAATTCTGTCGCGAGCCACAGAGAATGGGTTTTCCATGATTCCCCTGCTGATCTGGGAAGTTGTGGGTTTGCTGGGGGAAGAAGTAAACAAGAGACAGAGGAGAAGAGAGAAGGAAGACAATTGTTAATGCCTGGACCCTGTGGCCCCAGGTCACAACACTAATGGCTGGATGAATGAATGAATGATGAATGAATGAATGAATGGTCTTTCCCTTGAAAGAATGGGAGATTGGGAAAGGAAAAGAATGGAGAGTCTGACAGTAGGTCCAGGCCGGAGACCCACCCTAGGTCCACACACTAGCAGATTCTACCTGCTTCCTCAGGGGTGGGTTTCAAAGGGACTTTGAGGAGCTTCTAGTCAGAGAGGGGAGAACAGTGAGAAACAAACCAGTGGCTTCGAGGTTGGACCCATCCAGGGAGAGGGACTCCTTGGGGTCAAGGAATGGAGCCTGAGCCCCCCTCCCTTGTAAAGACCCCGAAAGCGCGATGGGCCTCCAGATTAAGTGACACCTGCTTAGTCAGACATCACCTGTGCCCTGAGACCCAGACCCGTTCCCAAGCAGCTCCGTCACTACTAACAAGCTGTCCTGAGGGTTTGGGGGGAGCGCACATCCACTAAGGCTCCACAGAGTGCTGAGCGCTGGCTCGGGGCTGTGTAGCTGCGCCTCACAGAGACCCTGGGACGGACTGTCCCTAGCGCGGCTTGACCAGCAAGGAAACTAGGGTCCACCAAATGATCTGCCCACAGTGCCACAAGAGCACTGGGTTCGAGCCCACCTCCCGACGACTCTAAATCTGCTGCTTGCACCAGAACAAGACAGAGAAGGAGCCAATTTGTTTCAAGTGAGAGGACGAAAGAAACTTATCAGGGGCAGAGGGCAGGAGACCACATAGGAAATAAAAAAACTGGAGACTAAGAGGAGATAGGAAACCTCTTTTCTAAGAATGAGCAGAATTACAGAAGAAATCACCCAGCAAAGAGGAGAGGAGATAATCCAGGACACGCTCTCTGAGTGTGAAAAGAATCTGGAAGCCGAGATAGAAATCTGGGCTTGGAAATCGGACTGAGGTCTCTCGGGGCTAGAGGTGCCGCCGCCTTCTTTGGGGTTTGAGAGGAGATGGTGCTATTACTGACCTCCCCTCTCCCGTCACGTGACGCCTGCTGGTATAAAGGCTTTCTCCCAGCAGGTTCTTTGCCATTTCTTCTTGTGTCTAATGGGCGGTAGCAGCCGCTGAAGTTCTGTTCCTCTTTCGCAGAAGCTCACACACTTTTCTTCAACGAATCCCGAGGAGCCAGCTCTCTGCAAGGAAGACAAGGCAAGGCAGCTCAGTGTCTGCACCCTGGAAGCAGACCCGGAGGGGGGTCTGGGGGGCTGAGGACGTCTACCAGAAGCTGCATAAGGACCAAACCCAGAGACAGACACCAGTGGAGGTGGGGGAGGGGGGGAAACCTGGGCCAGGATGTATCTAGGTTTGAGGGCCAGACAGAGTTCTTGGGGGTAGGGGTGCAGGAGTTATACACAAGGGAGTTACCCCAGGGAGAAGAGACCTCTGATTCTAGTCCAAACACCGGGCTTGGGAGTCAGTTAATGTCTAAGGGCTTTCTGAAACTTTCTCAAAGTCTTCGGGGGGCCAAGCCCCAAACAGTCACGCCAGTTCACCTTTCTCCCCGCACCGCTCCCCGATGCTTCATTAGCTTCTCCTTTTCCATGTAGTCCTGGAGTCCGCATTGCAGGAGAAGGAAGGGGTGAGGACAATCTGTGTTCTGCAAGAGGAGAGGAAAACAAGGTAGGAAGACGGGTGGCGGCTGGGCACCTGCTTCCCGGCGGGTGGCGGGGTCTGGGGGAGAGCACCTGGGCCTGGGTCTCGGGGCCTGAGTTCTCCTGAGAGGCACCGTGTAGCCCTCTTGGGCCCGTGATGCCTGTAGTCTATGCAGGTCTGAGTCAGGAAGGACTGAAGGACAGTTGGACACTGATAACAGCAGCTTCCTGTATCTGGGAGGAGCGGAGAAGAGCTAGGGAAACAGGAGGGGGATTTCCCTTGGGAAGCCAAGGGCTGGTCTCCCCAGAGACACAAGGTGGCAAATGTAATAGCCTCTGCTGAACATCCCGCCCAAGGCAAAGTCAATAATTGCTCTGGGCAGTTCTGGCAGGGGGTTGAGCAAGAGCGGAGGCCGCAGAAAGCCTGAAGGGAACGGCCGAGAGGACGTCCACGTCCTGAAACAGAGGAGGGTCTCAGGCAGGGAGCGGGACCTCCTGACCCTGCCTTTTCTATCCTCTTTCAGAATGGGGGGGCTAACGCTGGACAGCTCCTTGATCCTCATGGCCTACATCTTAATCTTCCTCACTGGCTTCCCCGCCAACCTCGTGGCCCTGCGGGCCTTCGTGGGTCGGGTGCGCCAGCCCCAGCCGGCCCCCATCCACATCCTCCTGCTCAGCCTGACGCTGGCCGACCTGCTGCTGCTGCTGCTGCTGCCCTTCAAGATGATCGAGGCGGCGAATAACTTCATCTGGTACCTGCCCAACATAGTCTGCGCCCTCACGGGTTTTGGCTTCTACAGCAGCATCTACTGCAGCACGTGGCTCCTGGCGGGCATCAGCATCGAGCGCTACCTGGGGGTGGCCTTCCCCGTGCAGTACAAGCTGTCCCGCCGGCCGCTGTACGGGGTGATCGCGGCCCTGGTCGCCTGGGTCATGTCCTTCAGTCACTGCAGCATCGTGATCATCGCCCAGTACTTGGAGACAAACCACACCAGCGGCAATGGGACTGCGTGCTACGACGACTTCTCCAAAGGGCAGCTGGAAGTGGTGCTCCCCGTGCGGCTGGAGCTGTGCCTCGTCCTCTTCTTCATCCCCATGACCGTCACCATCTTCTGCTACTGGCGCTTCGTGTGGATCATGCTCACGCAGCCCCATGTCGGGGCCCAGAGGCGTCGCCGAGCTGTGGGGCTGGCCGTCGTGACGCTCCTGAACTTCCTGGTGTGCTTCGGGCCTTACAACGTGTCCCACCTGGTGGGGTTTTTTACCAAGAAGAGCCCCAAGTGGCGGTCCGTCGCCGTGGTGCTCAGTTCCCTCAACGCCAGCCTGGACCCCGTGCTTTTCTATTTCTCCTCCTCGGCCGTGCGCAGAGCCGTCGGGAAGGGGCTGCGGGCACTGAGGCACCGCAGCGCCTCCCTGCTGGGACGCAGAGGCAAGGACACAGGGGAGGAGACCAACGGGGACAGGGGCGTGAGTCAAGCAGAGGGGGTCCCGAGCTCTGATTTCACTACAGACTAGGGATGCGACCGGAGCTCCCGAAGCCCTCTGGGCTCTGCGGAGTGGAGGAGCCGGGAGAGGATGCACTTAAGTGACCCGTCTGGGATTCAGAATCCTCACACACTCACGCCCACGGCTGGGGCTGTACACAGCCCTCTCACCTGCTTGTGTCCCTTCCTGACTGAATTTTCCTTCCCAAAGGAGCACAGCTCCAGGACATAAGAAGAAATGGTTAGGCGTGGAAGCACTACCAGGTCTGGTTGTGGAAGAGATGTCACTACAGCAAACAAGGTTGCTGGGATTGGTTGGTGGCTGGGGACGACTGAGCCAAAGCCGAGGCCAAAGGGGATCTTGCCATGAGCTTTGAAATGACACCTGGACACTGTCTAGCTGTCGATGCTGGAAAGGAGCCAACAGGAAATGGATGGGAGAGAAATACTGAGTGAGATCAAAGAGACTCAGGAAGATGCTGAGCCACAGGGGCTAGGAGGGCGGACGGGGGCTTAGACCTCTTATGCTGCAGGTTCGCAGGTGGATTTACCTGCTCCTTTGCAAGTATGCGCCAGTTGTCTCTGCGTGTGCGTGTGTGTGTCTCTCCACGTTTCACTGGGGCTGTCTGAGTCTGGGTCTAGTCTCCTCTCCCCAAGGCCCCACACAGGCCAGGAACAGCCGGGCACTATCAGTCAGAGATCAACACTGACTTAGCACAGGAAGAGACAGCCTGGTCTGGCAGACTGAAAATAAAGATCCTGTAACTCTGAAGGAGTGTCCACAGTTTTGTAACATTTCTGCATGCACAGGGAGGGCCAAAGTGGGATGGAGACCCAGACTCAGAAAAGTCCAAGAAAATCTCGGGACATGGATTCTCAGGGTGAGCTTTAGTTTCACCCAACCACTGGGTGGATCGTCCCTTTCTTCACTGGGAAACTAGTATTTGTTTCTTCAACAAATACGTACTGATGGCAGAAGCAGAGTGTGGAAGAGACAAGGTACCTGCTCTCTTGGGGCTTCATCATCGTTGGGGTTGGGGGAAGTGGTTAATAAGCAAGTAAATGAATAAGCCAAGTAAGTTCAGAACGTGGTGAGTGGTTTTTACAAAGAGATGACGATAGAACATGGGAGAAGGCGTGATGGAGGGGGGAGGGAATTAGAAGGCAGTGATGTTCAGCTGAGACCTGAATGGTGAGAAGTTGCTGCCATATGGAAGCCCATGGAAAGAGGGCTCTAGAAGCAGGAAATGCTGGTGCAAAGGCCCAAAGGAGGGAGGAAACCTCCGCCTCTCAGGGCCGGAGAGCTGGCCCGTGTGTGGCTGCAAGAGCCGTCTGCAAACTTCCACGTGGATTGAAACCACAGGGAGGCTTCCTGAAGCTACAGCACTCCCCTCCCTTTGCACAGCTCCAGAACCGGGAGGTCTAGCGTGGGGCCCCAGAGTCTGCATCGCTGACAAGTCCCAGGTGATACCGACACTGTGGGTGCAGGGGCCACATATGGAGAACCGCTGGGGCTGGGCCGGTTACTGTGAGCTGGGGAGAGCACACAAAGGTGAGGTCAAGGAAGTGAGCGTGGCCCAGCCCACGCCAAGTCTCTTAGGCCACAAGTAGGTGTCTGGATTTATTCTAAGAGCTTCTGAAGTCTTTTGAGTGTAGAAGGATCTGGTTTCCATTTTAAGATGACAACCTGGCATCTGTGTCTTCTGCGGAAGGGAGAAGGTTTTCAGGATCAGAAAGAGTACTTCCAAGACAGAGTTAAGAAAGCACAAAGCACTATAACAGACACAGGCTTTTCATGGGATGGAAGCCCCCCGAGTCAGGCCTGTTTCCGCCTTCATCAGAATGGCCCGGGGTCAGGAGCAGCCTCGCAGGGCGTGTGCACCTACTTCATCAGCAGGTGTCCCCAGCACCGTGCCAGGAAGTGTTCAGTCAGCCCCGAGGTAGGGGGAAGTAGAGGGCAGGGAAAGCCCAATCAGTGGCACTTGCCACAGTTTCCCACTCCCACCAAGGCCAGTTTCTACCAAAGCAAAGATACCAAATGGGTTTGGTGAGAGACACTAACAGTGAGCTGCAAGCCAGCCCGGCACGTCCCAGCGCACACCTCACCCCACACGCTCGAGTGGCAGGCAGCTCACACCCAAGGTGAGAAAACCCTCCTCCTAGCTACGTAGGGCACCAGGCACAGGACTTCTGAGACAACAGACACCAGCAACATGTGGCCGGTTAGACTGTGGGACTCCCCTGAACCCTCTGCAGGATGACAGATGGGTAAGCAGAAGCATCGGTGCCTAGTTAATGAATGACACAGACAGCAGCCTGCTGTGGCCACCAGGAAACAGGGGTGCAGGGGGCTGGCTCCGCCAGACCAGCAGCAAAGGGGAACCTGGCATTGACTGTTTCGCTTCCCCTTTCTGGAAAAGATGCTGCTGTACCCTTTTCTCTGAAATTCCCATCTGACCACAGAGCCAGAGTCCACATACAGTTGGGTCTGCGGAGTTCATGCTGGGTGGAAAAGGCGGGGCAGGCGGGCTTGGCGACTGCCAAGGAAGACACGCAGCGGAGAGCCCGCACCACTCCCTGCACTCCCTGCACTCTGCAGCACTTAGCGCCACGTTTCTGGTCTCTTCTTGTTTATTTCTTTTTTTTTCCCCCTGCTTTCTCTACTCCCACCCCTCCCCCGCCCCAGATAAATACTTTGCCCCATTTTTTTTTCTTTTCAATATTTTCCTCTAGTCACAGGAAATGAAGACATTTCTCATCTACAAACTGCACACTCAACCAGGAAACTGGGCCAAAGATCGTCGCTAAGTCCTCGATGGCAGGACTCCAGTGACCACTGGGCAGAGGCGCGCATGTCCGGGAGGGCGGGACGAGTGCAGTCAGGTGGCGAGGGGCATCGTCGATGCTGCGCTTACCCAAGGAGGGGCCATCCACGGTCCCACCATCGTCTCCAGTTCCCTCTCCCCAGAACTGTCCTCCAGCATCTGTCAGACCGGATCTCCTCAGCCTCAAGGAAACAGTGTTCCTAACCCCACTGCTCCAAAATCTAGACCTTTTACACAAAAAGCCCTCACCCGTGTACAGCAGTCCAAGTTTCCAACGCTCTGTAGTGGACATAATGTCACCTGATTTTCCACATGGGTTCATTCACCCACAGGCTAGATGGCAGGCTCTCGTGGGGGGGGCAGTGGACAAGGACAGGACCCCCGTTTTCATCAGCTCACATCCCAGTGGGAGAGGCAGGAACCAGTAACAGCCTCTGAGGCAGGGCCAGGGGCCAGAAAACAGAGCAGGGGTCTCAACCCCGTGGCCCTCAGAATAAAACCTCAAGCCCAGCCTGGCCAGCGAGGCCCTGCGTGATCTGACACTCATCTGTCTACCAAAGCTCATGGCTCTCTCCCTCCATCCCTGCCCCAGCCGCATCCCAGCCATTAGCTCCTTTTCACTTCATTCTCCCTTCATGGTGTCAACACCTTGCTAACAAACAGAGGCAATAAACAGAGACTGAGGTGGGCTGAGGGCTGGGGTAGAAGGAGGACACTGGCGCTGCGACCACAACAGCTAGAGGGACTCATGCAGGCCCAGAACGTGGGGGGTGGGAGGGGCTGGGAGGGCAAGGGGAGAGGTCTGTTCCACGCAAAGGATGAAAGGCAAGTGTAAGGCTTGCTGCATGAGCACAAAGAACAGAAGTCCAAGGGGACCAGGCTTGGAGACACGGGACAAGCCAGCCAAGTCAGGCCACAGGGCATCTCGGAGGCTGTGATAAGAAGCACAGCGTATATCTTGTCCCTGCCTAACGAGAGAAGACTGGACTCAGAGACAAGCCCGGAGAGGGTCTTCAGGCACCCAACTCCCTCTCAAAACAAGACCTGCACCACGATCTTGCTCACCCTCAGCCTGTCCCCCCACGGGGAAGAGAAAGGAGGGCAAATGCAGGAAATGAGATTCAGGCCGTGGGCAGGTGTTTGGTAGAAAGCTGGCTGCCTGCCTGGGTCCTGAGGTAGGAAGGAAGCAGAAGTGGTGCAAGACCAGCCAGTGGAGGTAGGTTCCAGGAAGGCTGCACAGAGGCAGGATGCTGGACGGGGAAGAGGATGGGAGGCCTGCTAAGGAGGGGCCCAGGAGCCACCCCATACTGCCTCCTGGTGGCCCAGAACAGAAATGAAGGTGTGCGTTCTAGGAAATCTTAGCCTCCCAAGCCACCTTTCTCAACCCTGTCTACACTCCAGACATACCTGGGGAGTTTCTAAAAATGCTAGTGCACTTGGATGTTTCATTGTGTTATCACTCCAAGCCGCCTGGGAAGCTTGGAGAGTTGAGAATCACTGTATCTAGTCCTGCTCCCTGCTGGACCAGCCAGAGGGGCCTCCAGGGAGGCAGCAATTGTAGAACTAGGTCTGAATCCCAGCTTAGCACTGTACAACTCAACTATCGCCTTTTTAGGCTCCAGGCTCAGGGCAAAGGTTAATCATTATGTTTATACCTCATAGCTTAGAAAATTTACCTTAAGCAAAAAAATATTTTTCCCCAGAAACCACCTGATTGTAAACAAAATGTAATCAATCATGTGCTTAACAAAAATATGTATCCTGTTATTTTTACCTCATTCTTGTAGTCAATCATTATC
>PVIJ01004968.1:0-25298 GCA_004024925.1 Scalopus aquaticus | reverse complement strand
CGCCTGATCACTACTCGGTGTGCGTGCTGTCTCTCATTCCCCTTCCCCCTCTCCTGCTGCCGCGACGCTTTCCCCACCACCCCCGGAACCCAACCTCGGTCGGAGCCGGCCACAAGGCCACCGATGGCAAGTTAGGCCCAGCATGATCTGACACATTCATCTTCCCAAGCTAATTGCTCCCCCGACACATCCTACTCTTTCTCATTTCATTGTTCCTTTGTGGTATCAACAGCTTGCTAAATGGTTCTTGCCTCAGAGGTCTTGTCCTGCTGCTCCTTTTTCTGGAGCCCTCTTCCCCCAGATTTCATATGACTGAGTCCTCATCTTTTCGGTTGCCCATGGCTTGAAATTTCACTCACAGCACATTCTCCTCAACTCACTCCAAAACAGCCTCCTTCTGATTCTGTTACATCATCCTGAGCTAATGACTCTCCTGCTTTATCACTGTTAGCACCAATTTTCATCTCCTTTGTTATTTTTATGCAAGTCACACATGTACATTGTTTAATGAATTAAATGGGTTGCTATGAAAAACAGCATCCTCAGCCTCAACCATTCCCCTTTTCTGGAGACAACTGCTCTCATCTCTTTTTCAAAAAATATCTATCCCCTTATGTCTACAACAAACTTGCTTATTTTACTATACTTCTTCATTTCTCAAAATCAGGCTTTATCTGTTAACTTCCCCCTAAGGCAGATAAGGATTTTGCTCTCTTTCTTCCGCCAAGACCCAAACACACATATACTCCCCACTTTGTAACTGCCTAATCAACTTCATAACTGTGTGAGCACAATACTCAATGTGTGTGTAATTGTGAGTACATAAATGGTGAGGCTCAGCAGTAAACTACTTTTTATATACTGCACATCTGTCCCTCAGCCCCTGGAATAAAAAATCGCCTTTTCATTTGATTTGTTTTCTACATACTTGTCACTGATTGTCATTTTTATCTTCAAGACTCTAAGAGGTACTAGCGGGGTCACCCTCTTGAAGCCATTTCCGCTCTGCTCCAGTCTAGACTGGTGGCACTTTGGACCACAGGTACAGCTGAGTTCTGGATGCTTTTCCATTAAAAAGGGTTTCGGGTTCTCTGCTCTTCTCTCCCTCAGTCTATGTTCTCCAGCAATTTCTTTAGAAAGCAAATGCTTCAGGACTGCATTTCGGAAAATGTCTTGCATGCCTAAGCATGAAAATGCTCAGTTGATATTGGGCTACAGGTTCAATTCTAGATGGAAATCATTTTCCTTCAGAATCTAAGATGTTTCCCCATTTCCAGTCTTGTTGAAAATTCCCAAGACATTCTGATTCCCAATCCCTTGCATGTGTGGTCTATCTTTTTTTTTCCCCCACTGGGAGCCTGTAGGGTCTTTACTTTTTTCACAAGCATTATAACATTTCACCTATAGCATCAGGCATTCGATGACCTCTTTCAATATGCAAAATACCCTTTAGTTTGGGGAAATTATCATAAAATATTTTGTGACTATTCCCTTGCCTTCGTTTTCTCTCTCTCCTCTTACTGGAACTCCTATTACTTGGGCGCTACGCCACCACTAGACAAGCCAACTAATTTTCCTTTCCCTCCCATTTTCCAACTCTTTATTTTCTTGCTCTACTTTCTGTGAGCTATCCTCACATTTATCTTCCAGTCTTATTTAATTTTTCTTTTTGCTATCACTTTTAACTTCTAAGCACAGCCTTTTATTTCTGTCGCAGCATCGTGATCTTGATCTTGTTTCATGGTTATAATAACCACTCTGATCTCTGAGGAATTTACATCCTCCTACATGCTCCAAGTTGTCTTTTTGGATATGAGTCTCAAAGAATAGAAGATAAAGAATAATGTTAGAAGTTGTTATTATCTGGTAACTTTTGGTTGTCTGCTCCTCTTGAAGAGAAGGGGACTAAGTTTTTTCAGATATATAAAAAGTATATAAAGATATTATGACATGATGTCTAAGGTTTGTTTGAAAAGTTGAAAAGAAAAAAAGAATGGAAGATGCAATATGGCAAGATCTCAACAACTGTTGAGTCTGGGGGATAGATAAATTAGTTTCAATCCTATTATTCCTTTGGCTTGTGGTTATGTTTGGTAATATTCACCGCAAAAATGTGGTTGCTGGCAGGATTCAGTTCCTTGCTGGCTGTGGGTCGGCAGCTTCCCTCAGTCCTTACCGTATGGGCCTCTCCACAGGGCGACTGGCTTCCACCACAGTAGACAAGAGAGAAAATTCTCAGCAAGAGAGGCTGATTCTCAGCCCTCCTCAAGGGAATAGTGGATTATACAAGAATGTGGATGCCAGGAAGGGGAGGGGACACTGGGGCCATCTTGGTAACTGCCTTCCATAGTAACGAATGGGAGCCATGCACAGGGTCAGGCTTCACTGTAGGGTGATACAGTGATCCATTTAGTTGGGGAATCTCTAGTGCCAATATTAGGGTTCTTCTTCTTGGGTTGATCAAATTCCCCAGAAAAGATGCTTCAAATCTCCTGTCTAGAAGGTGAAAACAAATTTAGGAGCTAAATGGAGAAGAGGGTTGTGGGGTTTCAACATCCAGCATCTTTGAGTCTCCTATCTGTATCACTTCCAACTGTGCCCAGTGTCTCACATTCTAAGCACCCTCTCCCTCCAGAGAATAAAACTCCAGTCTCTTCCTGGGTGAAACATTGCACTGTCTCAGGAAACTGGGGAAGAACTCTGGGAAGTCTTTTAAAATAAACTTGCAACCAAGTTTCCTTATGTCAGCTTGTCCTCCATTTGTACCCACTTCCAGAGGTACCTGTTATCACCAGTTCATCAGTCTTATGTGGACTCTGTGGTAGAAACCCAGCTGAGCCTTAGCTTTCTCCACTACTGGCTTAGGATTCAACTTGCATAGGTCTGCCAAATCTAGTTACCAGTTACCACTCAGTCATCTGCTTTCCAGTTTCCAAAATTTTAGTGGCACTGCATGCTCTTTAGCTCTCTCTGTCATCATGGGTTTCTGCCTTTCTCAAAGACCTCCAACTGTCACTATAGTGCGATTTCAGGAGGGAGCCAAAGGAGATCCGTGTCTATGATCCACCATGAATAGCCTCAAGAATTTCTTTTTCATTATTCTCTTGTCTTTTTTTTACTTGCTTATTGTTTGTTTTACTCAGTAATGTAAGTGTCAGGATATCATGTCTGTTTTGTTAACCTATGTGTCCTTAGCACTTGGAACCATTCTTGAAGGTATTCAACAAATGACTAAATCAAGGCCTTTCTGGTGGCACAAGGGGTTAAGTCTCAGCCTTTGAAGCTATCCACAGCCACTGCAGCACGGTTCAATCCTGGCCAAGGAGCTTCCCACATGGCGCAGCAGACCTCTCCTGTCTCACCCGCTGCTCCCCTCAGCAGTGTGTGTCAGTCAATCTGCCTGTTCTGCTCCCCACTCTGTCTCTGGTGAATCCTCTCACCCCCCACCTCTGGCCTGCACCCCAGCTCTTATATGCATAAGTAAATAAATAAATCTTTTTAAAAAAGAACCAAATGACTGAATCAACATTCTGGAGGACACTTGCTACTCACTATGAGCAGACCCGGAACTCCCAACTTTCTACCCACTGCCCTTCCCGCGACAGCACGGGTGGAAGATGGGTGACTGTGCTAACTATGATACCTGACAGTTTATAAAGTGTCTTACAGGTTACAAATGGCTTTGGGATCTTATCTCATTTGATCGGGACAACAGGCCATGAGTCAGATAGGAAAAGGTTTATTATGGACCCTAATATCAAGATGAGCCTTGTCAAGAACTGTTCTGACCTTTCATCCCTCCCTGCAGCACCACCCATCACTTCCTCTGCAAATGGGACTTTCAAGAATTGGAAATTGACCTGAAAGCGCCAGAGCAGCTCTGTCATAAAAAAAGTAACAGGTACAGATATGGGACATAACCCAAGGGCTTTGGAGCAAAGAGGATGTCTGAGTTTTGTAACATGGTTAGAGCAGAAAAAGAAGAAACGTGGGACTGACTCTTCAAATTAATAGTTACTGAATTCTACAACCGTGTCCAGAAGGAGGGCATTAACTCCCTTTGCAGAAGAGGAACCTGAAACTCAAATGTGAAGATTGAGCTCTCCGAGAGACAGAACAGTACAGGAACCACCAGGTCTGATTGGTCTGAGAGCGCAGAATCTGGTCTACATCTATGTCACAGAGAAGAAGGGGATGCTGGGCGGGAGCTTAGGTCCTGGGAGGAGAAGGAGTGAGCTGTCCCAGAATGGAAGAGCAATTTGTGTGCAGTGGAAGAGAGGTGAGGTGAAAATTACCATCTACCATAACCAGTCCCTTAAAATATATATCTAATCACAAAACCAGTTTTTAAAAAACCTAAACATCAGGTTCTGTAAAACAATGACATCGAGATCTTGGGACCTAAGACAGGCTCGGTCTCTGGAGAGTATGAACTTGGTCTGAGGCCCTCTAGTGAAAAGTGAAAAAGGGTACAGGACTCCACTGAGGAAAAGAGGAGGAAACCTCAAAAGCCACACCAAGTCCCTAGGGCACAGGGCACAGAGATAAGAGGCTGTAAAAAGTCTCACTTTCTCCGTGCTACCTCCTGTCCTCCCTTGGAATATGCCTGCCACCTCCTGGGTAGATGGGTTATTACCCACCTTCAGAGCTCCAGAAGGGCTGTGACTAACTCCCAGGCAGCCAGGAGCCTCTCAGAAGCAGAACTCAGGGATGAGGATTTGGAAGGGGCCCACTTGCTTAACTGCATCAAATCTTGATGAGTATTTGTGTGGGAAAAAACTCCACACACCTTACTAAGCTACAAAAGCGGCTGCAGAAGAGCATTAGGGAAACAGTATTGTCTCTAATTGTAAAGCACGAATACAAATCATCACAGCTAAGTATTCTGAGACCTTCACACAGGTAGACACAGCAGCATGCCTCTGCACACACCACTCAGCAACTCTTTACCAAAGCACAATCAGGTCAACACTAGGTGACTTTTCTCTTTACAAATAAAAAAGGTAAATTGAGACTTAATTTATCTGCAAACAACTTGCTCAACAGCACAAAGCAAATAAGTGGCGGGGGAAGCCTAGAACCTGGATCAAGCCCCAGCCATCATCTCATACTGTCTCCCTAGGAACAGCAGACTGTGTGCACACGGCACTTGTAGGAGCAATTCTGAAGGTTGTGCAACAGTCAACAGTGGTTACCTGGGAGGTCCAGGAGGGGAGGTAGGTCGGTTTTCATCTTCTACTTTAAGTCATTCTGTACTGATTACATTTTTCATATTACATTTTTCATTATTTTCATAATAAAAATACAAAGACTTAAGTAATAATTTTGCTCTCAAAACAGAGAGAGAGAGAGAGAGAGAGAGAGAGAGAGAGAGAGAGATATGAAAGCTGGAACTGCTCTAGCATCTAGTGCCAGTTTTCTGAGCAATTACTATGTACTACCCTGGATGCCAAGCTTATCACATTCAAGAGTCACTGAACTCTACAACAATGTCTAGAGGGAGGGCATCGACTCCCTTTGCAGAAGAGGAACCTGAAGCTCAGAGGTGAGGATTGAGCTCTCCAAGAGACAGAACAGTGCAGGAACCACCGGGCCTGACTGGTCTGAGAGCGCAGGATCTGGCCTACTTGAGGATGCTAGTTATACGATAATGACAGTGCTGACAATTAACCACAATTAATTTCCTACCAAGGGCCAGGCCTGTGCTTTTAGGCATGATGTCCTCAAACCTCCACTACAATCCCCATTTTACAGATAAGGAAACTGAGTCTCAGCTGAGAGGAAGTCACTTATTTGCCCAGAACCATCCAGCAGAACTGAGACTAGACTCCAAATCACCACCACGGCCCTGGCGCCCACCTAGTTGCCCACCCTTGACGCCTTCCACTTTCCTTTTCCTCCTCCTATCTAATCTCTTGGTTCCAGTCGGTTCTAGCTACCAAAATATACACTTCTCACCCTCCAGCTACTGCAGCCCCAGCGGAAGCTGTGGCTGTCTCTCAGCTGGGCCACTGTGAAGGATTCCTCACAGATCTCCTCATGGCTTCTGTTCTTGCGGCTCCCGTCCCATCTACTCTCTATCCTGAAGTCAAAGTGATTTTTTCAAATCTCCTGCTAAGTATTCTCTCATGCGGTGTTTCTCAGAAACTTGGGAGAGAGTTAAGTCGTGCAGAGAATGGTTTAAGTGGCTGTTTCCTCAATTTTCCCAGGGATAATATCAGCTAATACCACTCTCTCTCTAATGCAATCAATGACCTAATCCATTACATGCACTGGGTGCTTTAGAACGTTGGGGCTTAATTCTTCACAAGAACTGGGTGGAGACAGCTGCTGCAGAAGTTTCCTGTCATGCCTGAATACCGATGACCACAGCCTGCTGGACCTTTGTGACTTGCTGGCCACCTCCACCTCTGCGGGCACATTTCTCACTACCTCTTTCCTGAGCACAAGAGCGCTTTTTAGTTCCTCACGTACAGAAACCTCATTCTTGCTTCAAGACGTTTGCACAGTCTGTTCCTTCTGCCTGGATCCCTTACCCACACACCTTCTAGGGCCAACTCCTTCAGTTAGTCATTCAGGTCTTGGCTCAAATGCTACCAGCTGTGAGGCCCTTCCTGGCACCTTAATTAAAAAGACACTGCAATTATTTGTTGTTCCACTGTCCTATTTTATTTCTTTGACGGCACCTATTTATCGTGACCGTGAGTGCCTTTTGCCTGTGCTCACTTACTACTGTGTGTCTTTCCCCTTAGAGCTGAGCACCTCGGTCAGTTTCATTTTATCCATAGCCAAATCAATGACGAGCAGAAAGCTTTCCACAGGACGAACTCTGTAAAAATGTGGTTAGTGGATTTACTAGACATTTATTATGTGCCAGAGCTCTAGCGCTGTTCGATGGAAAGCTATTCGATGGATAGCTACGGTAAGCTGTTTCCCGTTTTCTAGTGGCCGCATTAAAAGTAAAAAAGACAAAGTTAGTATTGATATTTTACTTAACCCAACATATCTAAAGTATTATATCAATAAGTAACTGATTTTAAAAGAGAGATTTCGGGCCTCCCCGATGGCGGTGGCGCAGCGGTTGAGCTCTGCGCTGTGGAGCTGTCGGCAGAGGCGACGCGAGTTCGACGCCCGGCCGGGGAGAGTCCCACATGGCGCGGCAGACCTCTCCTGCCTTGCCCGCTGCTCCCCTCAGCAGTGTATTTCTGATCCGCCTGTTCTGCTCCCCGCTGTCTCTGGCGAACCCTCTCGCAGCCCTACGCCTCTGGCCTGTACCCCAGCTGTACGTAAAAAAAAAAAAAAAAAAAAAGATTTCATAGTTGCTTTCTGCTCTCCTTACCCCTCCACTCTGCCTTTTCGATCCTGAGACGCTCAGCACTGCCTGGACATTTGGGGTTTCGCAGGGTCCCACTTCAGGAACTAGCCTCAAAGTCCCTCAAATTGCACGTCAGCTTTCCCGCCTTTTTCTGTAGCTCTCTTCAGTGTGACTGTGACCTACAAGGTCTCCGTCCAGAAAACAGGGGTGAGTGGTCCTGCAGCAAGGTCTGAAAATGCCTTCCATCTCATATCTGGGCCACCGCCAGGGACTCCTCACTGATGGCGCGGGTGGATGTTCAACCAAAACAGTTGTGATACGACTCAGGAAACGTGCTCCAGGTCAGCAGCTGCGATAACCGGAAGTTGGTGGGAAAAAAGGTTCTCCAGAGGCAGGGAGCATGCGCACGTCAGCTCCAGCCGGAAGTGCGTGAGGAAAGCCGGGAAGCTCTTCCGGTGCAACTATCAGGGCTTGTCCTTCCTGACTAGGGCCGGGTGGACCCAGATCTTGTAACTCAAAGTTCCTGGGCTTTCTGCCCCGGACGGGGTAACCAGAGGAGGAGGGAAAAGGGGTTAGCTTCGGCATTTGTAGCCCGGTGGGATCTGGAAATTGACTTCTCCACTGAGGAGAGTGAAACTGTTACGTTCGGACCTCAGGGGGAATAGGGTTTCTTCCTTGGCAGGGTCTTTGCCAGAAGGACTTCCCTGACGTCAGGAGAGACCTTGGGAGGTTTCTTTGAGCTGATTGACAAATGAATCAATGGCCAAACAAAAATTTGGTAACAGGGCCTCCCTGCTGGCACAGTGGGTTAAATCGCAGCACTATGAAGTTATCCAGAGCCACTGCAGGATGAGTTCGATCCCCGGCCTGGGAGATTCCCACATGCCCCAGCAGACAGCTCCTGTCTCGCCCGCTGCTCCCCTCAGCAGTGTACTTTAGTACATCCGCTTGTTCTGCTCCCCACTCTGTCTCTGGGGAATCCCCTCACCACCTGTTCTGCAACCATCCCAGACCAGATGGGTTCATCATGGGTTCAAGCAGACTCTTTTTTTTAGCTGGTGTCATGTGGTCCTTCCCTGTACTCCGCGGCCCTCTGCCACTCTCCACCACATGACCCTCTGCCCTTGAGCTCTGTTTGCTGCTGCTGCCACGCGGCTGCCGCGCTCCAGCCCCTCGCTTCTGTGATGCTGCCCTTATATAGCGTCTCATCAGGCCCAGGTGCGCCCTCCGGTGAGCGCCAGCACGAGGCACACGTGCTGGACCACAGGTGCCCATCATTAAGTCCAACGGCAGCAGAGCAGCAGAAAAACCTGATGCCTCCTTCATTTACCCTAACCCCCCCCACACACACACACCTTTGGCCTACAGTTTGTATGCACAAATAAATAAATCTTAAAAAAAGGGCCTCCCCGGTGGCGCAGCGGTTAAGCGCTGCGCTGTGGAGCTGTCGGCAGCGGTGTCGGGAGTTCCACGCCCGGCTGGGGAGAATCCCACATGGCGAGGCAGACCTCTCCTGCCTCGTCCGCTGCTCCCCTCAGCAGTGTATTTCTGATCTGCCTGTTCTGCTACCCGCTCTGTCTCTGGTGAACCCTCTCGCCGCCCCACACCTCTGGCCTGTACCCCAGCTTGTATGTATAAATGAAATAAATCTTTAAAAAAAAAAATCTTAAAAAAAACGCAAAAAATTTTGTCAGACATTTCAGCTCTTGAACTGTTTTCTGCTATGTCCTCTTTAAAAATGGTTTTAAAAACCAAATACTGCATGACATCACTTATAGATGGAATCCACTCTCGCAGAAGCAGAGTAGAATGGTGATTGTCAGGGGCTAGGGAGCAAGGGAAATAGGGAGGCGCTGATCAAAGAGTATAAAGTTTGAGCGATGCGGGCTGAATAAATGCCAGCGATCCAGTGTTATTTACCGTGGTAGAGGTCAAAATACTGTTATACACATTATTACCTCAGGTCACCAGCCTGGGAGGGAGACTTGGGTTCATGTGAAGAATGCGAGGGATCTGTCGGTGGGAGAAGATTAGGGGCTTTTTGTTGTTGTTGTTTGGTTGTCATTGGCTTGGTTGTCATTGGTATGGTTGTCATTGGCTTGGTTGTCATTGGTTTGGTTGTCATTGGCTTGGTTGTCATTGGTTTGGTTGTCATTGGCTTGGTTGTCATTGGTTTGTTTGTCATTGGCTTGATTGTCATTGGTTTGGTTGTCATTAGCTTGGTTATCATTCGTTTGAGTTGTCATTGGTTTAGCTGTCATTGGTTTGGTTGTCATTGGCTTGGTTGTCATTGGTTTTGTTGTCATTGGTTTGGTTTCTGTTGGTTTGGTTGTCATTAGTTTGGGGGAGGAGCACCCAGGAATGTTGTCGTGGGTGCATGGGTTGGGTGTCAGCAAATGTAGTGGGAAGTCTTAATAGGAGGCTAGACGACAAGGGCGGGAAGTGTGTCCACCTCTCGGGAGTGTATGAGGACTCTTCATCTGTCAGTGTTCTTGGGCCGCCTTGACGGGTCATTGTGTAGAGGTCTGTACCTGGGTAAACCAGGCCTCCTGAAGGGCTGTGCCTGAGGAGCACCATGTCAGCCATAGTGTTCCTTCCCAGCTGAGTGACTTTAAAGGCAGGTGGAACTGAAAGTGTCTTTATTGTTGTGGCTATAACATATTTTAGGAAAAATTCCAAACATATATTTAAAAAATGGGAGAAATCACACTCACAAAGCCAGGTGTACACATTCCCAAAATGTCAACATTTGAGCTTTTTGCTTCAGTTTCACATTCCGGAAAGAACTGAGAACCTGTAGCTTGGCTTGATCCTGTTTTCTTCACTCCTCAAAGGTAACACCATCCTCAAGTTGGTGACCATCCTCCCTATCCATATTTTAACACATTTCTGCAAATGGTGATACCTACAAACATATGGTATTGTTCTACCCATCTTAAAGCTTTACACAAATGGTTTCACACTGTGGGTATCACTTTGCAACTTGGTTTTTTGACTTAGCATTATGTTTTTCAGGGCCATCCTGTTGGCTCAGGGGGTTAAGTCTCAGCACTATGAAGTTATTGGCAGCCACTGCAGCATGAGTTCAATCCCCAGCCGGGGAGCTGACTCACATGGTGCAGCAGACCTCTCCTGTCTCGCCTGCTGCTCCCCTCATCAGTGTATTTCAGTGGATCAGCCTGTTCTGCTACCCACTCTGTCTCTGGTGAATCCTCTCACCACCCCACACCTCTGGCCTACACCCCAGCTCTTGTAAGCATAAATAAATAAATAAATAAATAAATAAATACATCTTTTTTAAAAATTATGTTTTTCAGATTCAACCTGGTCGATCCATGTAGGTCCCCTTTCACTGCTAGACACTTAATCACACCGTATTTTATTTCTCCATTCTCTTATTGATGGACAGTTAGGTGGTTTCCTAACTCAATAACTCAAAGTATCTCTGAGTTATTATTGCAAAACACTGTGGCTGTGTAAGTCACATAGCTGCTTCTTGGTATAATAGGAAAGGGCTTCTAGGGTACCTCTTGTATGCAGTGGCTAGGGTCCCCGTATCCACAACTCTGTACTTCCATTCTGGTTTTATCATTCAGGAGTCTGATGGGAAACCTCAGCAACAGAAAGCTAGTGCTTTGCCTCTTGAATTTTTATTTTCCTTTCTGTACAAGGACTTGATGACAGTACCTACCTCATTAAGTTGTAGGAATTAACTAAAAGCACAACTGTAGAGCAGCTAACACAGCATCTTACACACTGAAGGCACTGCGGGGTTTGAGGAGACAGGAAATTAAGGTGGTTTAAGCTCTGGGGCTTTGGAGTCTTACAATGTTGGAGTCTCTTAAGTCTGGGGGCTTAAGAGAACCTGGTTGTACTACTTCCTCTTGTCAGTGACCTTGAGAAAGTTAATTCGCTCTTCTGAGCCTTAGTTTTCTATCTGTTAGAAGACAGGAGATGAGTGCAAGTGTGACTCCTCCTTAACTCCGTGAGCCTGCCAGCGCACGAGCTGCCTGGTTATATAACATCACCATCACAGCTAGTGCCCGTTAATGGGAATAAAATTAGGCTAACTTTTATTGAGTGTTTTGTCACTCCTGCTAAGTACTGGCATTATTCCCACTCTCCCAATGATGAAAACCAGGCCCCATCAAGAGCAGACGTGTGCCTGTCACAGCTAGCAACAGAAAGGAAAATAAAAATTCAAGAGGCAAAGCACTAGCTTTCTGTCGCTGAGGTATCCCATCAGACTCCTGAATGATAAAACCAGAATGGAAGTACAGAGTTGTGGAAACAGGGACCCCAGCCACTGCATAATGACAGGAACAGAATTTGAAAAGATTTTAAAACATGTCTCTGGCCCATCCTCCTCAGCAGTGGTTCCCAAACTTTTTTTTTCAAGGAGTGGATGAGTCTTGCCCAGAAAAAAATCGTATGGGAAACCCCAGGATATAAAGCAAAAGAAGTAAAAACGACTCCAGTTAAAGTGGAGATAAATGGCATAGGTGTTGCAGGTTTAATTAATCCTGGCTCTGCCAGGCACTGGTCTCGTGAGCTTCAACAAACTACTTCATCTCTGTGAAATCCAGTTTCTTCACTTGTGAGTTGGGCCTAGTCATGCCAAGCTAATAGCGTTGTAACATGGATCTGCAGAGGTGATAGATGCAAATGCTTGGCCTAAAGCCTGGCTTCTGATAAGAACCAAATAAGAGTAAACGTTGTTGCAATTTTGGCTGTGGTTGTTATCACCTTTCAGAATCTCTTCATTGACCACAGGATGGGGTGGAAATTTTTCAGCTTTGCCTCCATCAACTGGCCCAACCGGCATTTCTGGCCACCAACACCTACTTGATAGTTGAGGTGAATTCCAGTGTCCTAGTCCAGTCCCTCCACTCCCAGATTTCCCCTTTGCTCTGCCCACTGGGGGTCCCCCTCCTCTGTCCTCTCCCTTGCTCTGAAGGTATGAAAACACACTTGAAAAAACAGATATTCAACATTTTTTTTTTGTCTTGGAGATTTTCAAAATAGACAAAAGGAAAAAAGCTAGCTAACAACCCTCACTTGGCTTTAGTAATTATCAATCTTATTTCCCAACCTCCTCACCCCACTAGATTCTTTTGAAGCAAATGCCAGCTTATTATTTCATCTGTAAATTCACCATGATGAATCTCTAAGGAAAAGACTTTTTTAAAAACATTTTTTAATCTTCATTTTTTTACATCTTACCATTTTTATCTTTAAAAAAAATCTTCAAAGGCCTCCCTGGTGGCACAATGGGTTAAGTCGCAGCACTATGAAGCTATCCAGAGCCACTGCAGCGCGCTTCCCACATGGTGCAGTAGATTCGCTCGCTGCTCCCTTCAGCAGTCAATCTGCCAATTCTGCTCCCCACTCTGTCTCTGGTGAATTCTCTCATCACCCCACACCTCTGGCCTACACCCCAGTTTGTATGCATAAATAAATAAATCTTTTTTAAAAAATTTTCAGGATAATTTCTTAATCTGCCAGTGTTCAAATTTCTTTCATCATCTCAGAGATTTTTTGAGTTGATTTGTTCAAATCAGGATATATGCTAGATCTTTACATTGCATTTGACTGAAGTCCTCCTTAAATTTGTTTTCATCTTTAAACTCCTTCCCCCTTCTCTTTTTCCGTACACTGGTTTTGTTAAAAGTGGGCTGTTAATGCTCTAGAATTTCCTATGGAAATGCCAAGGGGCGGGGGGGGTTGCTGATTTCTCCCTGAAATATTTTCCTATGTCCTTCTGTACCTTTTTTCCCTGCAAACTGGTAGGTAGACCTAGGCTCTAGGGAATAAATCAGATTTGGGTTGATTTTGATGAGGATATTTTTTTTATTGTTATTTATGTCTTTTACATTTTGTATTCCCCTTGGGCAGCCCACCACCAATTCACCCGTGATCCATCTCCATGGTCCCCTGTATTCTCCTCTCTTCCATTTTGTGCCCTTATCCTGATGAGGATATTTGATAGGTATATTTTTATTAGATCTGAGAGGTCGATCTTTTTATCTTTCTTCCAGGTTTGGTGGATCCACAGCTCACAGAAGCTCAGCCTGCTCCCAACTACTCCTGCCTCCAAAGTTCCCCATCAGTGTTTCGCTGAGGTTTTAGCTATCATTGGTGCTAACCTGATCATTTAACTGTTGCAAAATGGTATTATGTTACTAATATTCTTCTGCATTTCCTACGTGCAAAAACCCTCTTACCAGGAAAAACCATTTGTTCACCCTGAGGTATAATCCTTACAGGAAAAGACACAATAAATGCTTGTCCCCGTCCCTTAACCTGTTTTCAAAACAAATGTTATTTTGCAGTCTCCAAAGGTAACCAATCTGTTTTTAGTCCCGTTATGAATTCTTCAATGCCAGCTTATAACCTGGCCCAAAAATAATATCTCCCCCTCTTTATGGATTTAAACACATCTTTTCTAGTGGTGTCCACTTTCAGCCTGTCTACTTCCTTTATCTTCCACTGGATCATAAGCTACCTGAAGGCCTCTGCCAGTACCCAACATAATGCTGCCAGCAGCGTTTCTCAAACTTCTGGGGTGGGGGTGGGGAGTCATGTTAAAAATGCATAGGCTGATTCCTCCACTCTGGGATGAAGGTAGATTCTGCTTTTCTCACAAGAAGGGGTGATGTTACTGCCGCTGATCCCAAGCTCACACTTCGAGTAGCCAAAAGGTGTGGTAAACATATAGGAAATCTATTTCACTCAGGAAAATTGAACTGGCCCAGAATAGACACAATTCATGGGTCAGGCTGTCCTACCTCAAAATGCAAAGAATTAATAGATTAAGCCCTACTGCCTTAAAATGCAAAGAATTTTTTGTGTTTGTCATATTAGAGAGTTTTAGTTGTTGTTTTTTTAATTTATTCTTTTGAACATACAATAGTGGACAAGGTTAAAAAAATTTTTTTGCCACCAAATCCTAAAGGGTGTACAGTCAAAGCACATAATTCTGCTCACTATGACTTCTTGGATTTTTTTTATAGAGATATTTTCTGCATATATTTGCCCCATATACCTTTTTTCAAGATGTCAACTCACTATTCACTGACATTACTCTGCCATGTTCTTTTTCCATTTTACTGTATCTTAGAGGTCACTCCATAGCTCAACAGAAATCTCTCCATCCCATTCATTGGGTGACACCATGTCCATTCGAGATGCTTCTGTGTTTTATGGAACACACGAAACCTGTGACTACTTCTTGGCTGCTTCCTCAGCCTGCACAGGCCACTTTGCAGAGAGAACAGGTGTCTCATCTTCCATTCTTTTTTTTTTTTTAAAGATTTATTTATTCATGCATACAAGAACTAGGGTGCAGGCGGGAGAGAGAGGGGACGGGTGAGAGGATTCACCAGAGACAGAGTGGGGAGCAGAACAGGAAGATCAACTGAAATACACTACTGAGGGGAGCAGCAGGGAAGACAGGAGACATCTGTTGCCTCACATGTGGGTCAGCTCCCAGGCCAGGGATCGCACTCAGGCCATAGTGGTGCTAGCTCTGAGATTTCACCCCTAGGCCACCAGGGAGGCCCCTCTTTTTCCATTCTTTGAACCCTCGGAATTGCCTGATCCACAGGGCTTGTTTGGGGTCCATTTGACCCAGCAGCTGCCCTTTGTCATTCACAGAGCAAGTGGCCCCTTCTTTTTGTTCTTCCAATTCCAGTCCCACTAGAGTCAAATGATATCTTTACTCGCTCTTCCCTCAGCGCTCACAAATTACTCAGACACTCTCTTATTTAGTAATACACTGTTATGAAATACTGCGTGCCTGAGTGTATTGACAGGGCTCAGGACACACTCCCCCAAAATATGGTGTCTTGGCATATCTCATGCTGAAGGAATCTGAGAAGATGGCAGGCACAGGTAGGACTCTCTGACCTTCTCCTGAAGCAGATCATAAGCCCTTGTGTGAGAGATGCCCTTCTAAACCAGAGGAAAGGAAAGGTTCTTCCTTATCTCTAAGACAGAGGGACATTTGCCACCACCCCCCACCCCCCAGGAACCTGAATAACCAGTTTACTGCTCTAAGCTCCTCCCTCCTTTGTCCAATCCCATTTTCCCATGACTTTCCACTCTCCCCCAAACCTGGCACAGAAACGCACAGGTCTAATCGCCTCTTCGAGTCTTCACTTCCTTATAAAGATTCTCATAGGATATAAAACTTACATGAAATACATTTATATGCTTTTCTCTTGTTAACCTGTATTTTATTCCAGAGGCCTGGCCAACAACTAGGCCTCTCCTGTATTGAAGTACACATAAAGCATCAACAGCAGAAGTCTTCTGTCCCCTCACCACCACCTGGTGGGCTCCTCCCCCATCATGTGACAACTGTCCCCCAAGAGGTAACTACTTGCCTCAACTGTGCCCTCATTATCTCTGAGTTTCTTTTTCTCAGTGGTCCTCAAGCTTTAGAGGGTCTGTTAAAACACAGATTGCTGGGCCCTGTGCCTAGTCTCTTGTGTAGTAGCTTGGGGGGATGGGGAAGTGGGGGGGGGTGAGGAGAAGGGGGCAGGATCCAAGCATCTGTGCTTCTTACAAGTTCTCACGTGACACTGCTGACCCCAGAACCACGCTTGGGGAGTTACTGCTTCATCCCAGAGACACTGTCGACTTCTAGGTGATGATCTGGTACCTTCCCTGAAACCTATCTGCTCTACGAATGCATCTTAAGCACTTCCTCTCCTTCCTCTACTGCATTTTCTATCACCCAATAAATGAGCCTCCAGTCTTTGCTAAACGCTTCCTTTGGTTGTGCCACTCGACCAGCTGTCTGCTGTGGATGACCCGTGTTAAGTTGCCCCTCCTCCACCTGTGACTGATGGTGATATACAGCACGTCTACACCCCGCTCATCTGGACTCCGCTCTTCAAAAGCTGGAGCCAAGTGAAGGGGGTCATACGTGCCACCCCAAAATAGGCTGTTGGAGGAGATTAACTATTTTGACATGAAGGCTCTTGAGAAACAGCAGATGCAGAAAAAGCCACCTGACCTTCCCCTTGCTACCTAAAAGCAGGTCATAAAATTTCCTTGGCGAAAGGTGCTCTCCCTGAACCAGGAAGAGGAAAGCTCTCTTATCACTGGAGAGCAGGAGTCGACTGCAACCTATATAAACACGCCTCCTAACATAGCCCTTATCTTCCATTAGCTTTCCCCATGCATTTCCTCATCTCTGTCCCACAGTTTATTGCCTCTGTCCAAAGCCCCTTTGTCTTGTCACATTCCCATAATTCATCACGCTTTGTGTAGAAAGATATAGAAGCTTTGGGGCCTGGTGGCCCCTTTGAGTCTTCATTTTCCTTCAGAAGACTCCTGCGTAGATGTTAAAAAAAAAAATTGAAATAAGTTGGTACGCTTTTCTCCTGTCAATCTAATTAAATCCAGGCCAGCCACAGAACTGGGGAGGGTTGCAGGAAGTTTTTCCTTCCCCTGCACAAGTGTGATTTCCCTCTATCCTCCTCCAGTAAGCCTCCAGTCACACTTTGCAAACGCAATTGCTTGCAAAGGCCACAGGCCATGGAAATAAGCGAAACTTACTGATCTGGAGGCCAGGTCGGAGGCCAAATGAGTCAAGAGGGCAGTTGCTATCCCATCACACACGCTGTTTTCTGACTTCTCCATTTTTCCAGGGAAACCAGAAATAATTGCAACTAATTCCGCACTTCCGGTCCACAGAGCGAACACCAGGAGCCCACGGGATGCCATCCATTTGCCAGAACTGAAAGAAATTTGTTCTGTGTTTCGGGGCCTTTAGCATAGCTGGATGGGGGTGCTGAGGAGCATGTGAGTAAGCAATAGATCTGGGTCACCGGCAGCAGCCTGGGTGGAGGGAACACACAGTCGCTGAGAACCTGCAGCCTGCCCAGCCCTGCACAGGCCTATGGATCTTACCTCACTTGACCTTTGTCACAACACCACGAGGTCATCATCCTCATTCTCCTTTCTTCCTCCACACTCATTTCACAGATAAAGAAATGGAGTCTTAGAAAGGTGCAGGGTCACGCCCTGGTTTTCTTGATTTATAACCTACCTAATTCCAAACACAGGATTTTTTTTAAAGATTTATTTATTTATTTTCTGCATACAAGGGGTGCAGGCCAGAGGTCTGGGCAGGGGGGGGTTGGTGAGAAGATTCACTAGAGACAGAGTGGGGAACAGAACAGGTGGATCTACTGAAATACAGGAGAGGTCTGCTGTGCCATGTGGGACGCTCCCTGGCTGGGAATCGAACCCGTGCTACAGTGGCTGCGGACAGCTTCATAGTGCTGAGACTTAACCCGTTGCACCACCAGGGAGGCCCCCAGGCACAGGATTTTAGGTGGGCTGGTAAGCTAAGTCCTGAGCCTTAGCTTCTAGATAGCTCTATGGCACCAATTCGCCACCACGGATGGATGCGGGTTCCCCCAGATGGTAGATGCAGGAGAGGCCAGTAGGTGCAGAGTGAGTCTGATCCCTGGGGCATCTTACCCAGCAACTCACAGCTTCGTGCTCCTTCGGGATAGCAGCTGGTGCTAAGGAGCTAAGATGCAAGGGGTCTCTTGCCATCACCAGCTGTCCTTCCCTCGTCCTCCTCTCTCCGTGCTCATTCCTTTCTCAGAATTCAAGATTTCTGCCTACCAGTCTTGGAGCCCACAACATCTTAACTTCCTTCTAGAACCCAGCAGGATAAGGACAGAGATGAAGATGCAGGAGGTGATTGATTGGAAACCATTTTATTGGAGTTACGGTCCGGGGAGCAGCAGCGGAGGCTGGTGGTCAGGTCCCACGCTCGCTCCTCCACCAGTGGGGGTCAGCAGTGCTGGGTGCCGAAGGTCACGGTCACTGGGCATCAGGAGCTGCACTCCTCCATCCCTTCGGCTGGAGGGAGAGAGGGGGGTCACATTGGGGGCCCTTGGAGAGCTGCAGTCCTCCATGAGGATGCCCAAGTCAGGACGGTGCTGTTGGAAAGTCTGCTCCCCATTCTTGCTAAGAGGAGCACTGGGGTCCCCTTTGCCTTGGTGAGAGGTTTGTTCTCCTTTCAGTGGCCCCACTCCCCCCAACCTCCTTGCCCTTCTAATGCCCACCCCTCTCACCTTAGGAATGACATCCCAGTTGAGGAAAGGAAGCTTCCTTTTGATAGACTAAAACAGAGAAGAACAGGAGAGATGAGTTACAAGGCAGGTGAGCCCATCCCTGAAGGATAATTTATCACTGGTAGTTCCTGAGCCCTCATTGCTCCATCTGGCCTTCACAGCCACCTTTGGAGGCAGGCACTAGCCTCATCGCCACATCACAGATGAGGAAACTGAGGACTGAGGACATTTGCATAGCAAGTACGCAGAGGCGCGAGGTGCAAGTTCCAATCCCCACTCTGTCCCTGACTTCACCTTCTAGGCCACAACAGCCCCCCCCCGGGGAAACTTTCTTCAGTTGACAACAGACTGGGAGGCACCACAACAAGGACATGACTCCCTCCCAGAACTTGGGAAAGACCCCGATGGGCTAGAACCCCAATGAGTCAAGGAGAGTGAGGGGTGCCCAGGCACTTACCTCATAGAGGGCATGCCAGTTCAGGAATTCTTCAGGCTTGAAAGCCTGTGGGGGGAGAGACGGGAGGAGGGTCAGTTCCAGGGGAGCGCAGACCTTAGCCCCTAGCCATATGGAAAAGGTGAAGGGAGCGTGGCGATTTTGCAAGCGCTCCCCTAGAGCATCCATCTTTATGGGTGGCTCCCTATGGGTACAGCCTAAAGAATTGCACTTACAGATCTCAACTTGTCCAGGTTCAGGAACTGAGAGTTAAAGGGCTGGGCAAAGAAACAAGGTGTTAAGAAAGTCACAGAAGAACATGACAAGGCAGGGGACAGACTCACAGCTGGATTGTGGGGAGTATGTTGCTTACCTCAGGTCCTAAGGCATAATTACCAAGGGTGGTTTCTTCCTAGAAAGTGAAGAAGAGAAAGGAGCCAAATGATTACATGATAGCCAGTACCTCTGACCCCAAGCCCTGTCTGCCAGCTCTGCCCCCCTCCACAGGCCAGTCCCCAAGATCACAGCCTGCACTCCACGCAGCCTTGATTACCCCAGTCTGTTCCAGGGATGGGAGGTGGGTGTTCGGGGGAAGGGAGGGAGGGAGAGAGCTCACAGAGGACAGAGAAGTCACAAACCCAGGCCTGTGGCCATAGAGATATCAGAAGTCCTCCCAGAACAAGGAACTGGTCCTCAGTGGACGTGGGGTGTTCCCAAGACACCCACACTTCACCCACAGAGCCGGGTGGGGACAGCATCGTGCAGGTGGAAGCCAAGATTCTAAGGAACCCCTGCTGTCTCTAATTGAGCTGTGAGTTTATCACCCCTAAAGTGGGTTCCCTTCCCTCCTCCATCTGGAGACCCACGTGTTGACCCTTGACCTCAGGGCACCCCATCTCTCACTCCCAGCTGCAGCCTCCCCTTCCTAGTCTTTTATTCCTTCCTTCTCACATCAGCTGTCACAAGCGGCAGCCTCCCAAATAGTCCATCTCTCGTAGCAGTTTGGCTTGTTTTTTTCATTAGGAGCAAACGTTTTGAATTAGTAAGGATTCGCAAGGAAATCCAGATTTCCAGTTTCTCCTAAAAGTTGAAACCCCCGGCCACAATGGGGACATTTTCCCCGCTCAGCAGACGCCAGAGGCAGGCAGCCCCTGGCAGACGGCAGTCTCCTCCCGAGGCCCACCGCCCTCTTGCTGCTGGCACCCCTCGCTTGGATGCTGAGCAGTTGCATCTGTCACCCCCCTATTTTAGGCCTTTAAATCCAGCATAGACATTCTCCCCACCCACACCTGGGAGAAGATGGGGGTAAAGAACCTCAGGATTCCCCCTGAGGGGGAGCCTGGCTCACGGGCACTCTGCGCCTCAGCTCCCAGAAAGCTCTGAGTAGCAAAGGTGAGGCTGAAGGCAGACGACCAACCTCAGGCCCCGCACCCCCAGGATTCCATCCCCCATGAGCATCTCCACCTCCACCTGTCTTCCCAGAACCCCTTTGCTTCCTGCCTCTTCTGCGGGTCCTCAGAGCCCAGCTGCTGGGTCAGCCCCAGATAACAGCCAGAGCTAAGAACAGCCACTTAGCATGACAGAAGGGGAAGAAATCAAGTGAGGGAAGGGGTGGGGATGAGAGAAAGAGACCCAGGTGACCTACTCACCTCAGAGCCCCCCAGGGCAGCCCCCTGGGCAGAGTGGAGCGCCAGGAGAGAAAGAAGAACCACAGCTGGGAGAACTGGGATCTTCATGGTGTCAAGTACGGGTGCTCTAAGGCGGGGCCTCCCTGCTGGCCCTTTATATTCCCAGGGAGGTGGATGTGAGCAGAAATGGGGTTCCCACCCCACTGACTCAACCCCAGATCCCGTCGCCCACCCCCGGGGCTCTGGGAGGAGGAGGTGTGGACTGTTCCCCACTTACCTCCGATTTCTCAATTCACATTCTGCCCCCGGGCTCTCAGAAGGTGAGGGCAATGGGCTGCCCGTGCAAATGGAGCTGGGTGGGGACAGGTTGAACCTGTCCCTCCAAGGGATTGGCAATGGCACCCCAGTAACCTCTCCTTTTGTCTCTGCATCTTTTCCTCACATCCTTCATTCCTCCCCGAATTCAGTCTCTTTTCTCCCCTGCTCAATTGTCTGAACTCCTTAGCCTACACGGAGACCCACCACGCTCCGCTCTGGCTTTCTTCTCTCACTCCCCTCGCCCTCACCTCACACTCTGCCTCAACTGGACTCCTCACTAAGTACCCCCTCTTTTCCTCCTCCAAGCATCTGCCTATGCTTCTCCTAATCCCTAAAACTCTCCTCTCACCTCTTCTCAGAAGCCAATCAGTCCCCTGATTTCTCCCTTCATCTCCCCCCCCCACCCCCCACCCCCCCGCAACTCACCCTTATCTTTCCCATCTAGGAATTGTCCTATCAATTCCTTGGGATCTCTCTGGCATTGTACTTAGAGTCACTCATTTCCCTCTCATTTACCTCTCAGAAAAGTAAGTTCCCTGAGGTCAGGAAATATCCAGTAAGCTCCCGCACACCCCCCACAACCGAGCCTCACACCAAGTGCCGGTGCAGGTGGACTCAGTGTCTCTTTAATTGGCTACCTTAGAGTTCAAGCATCTTTCCACCCCTTATTCCCTCAGAGCCCTCATTACTCAGCCACCCATCTTTTACTCTTGGGTCTTTGGAACTAAGAAGCCAAGAAGATAAGGAATAGGGAAACACAGAAAAAGGCAAAAACAGGCCTTAGATATGGGCAACTGGAATCGAGCCCTGGGTCCTGAACTTTGGGTGCTAGTCCATTTCCTTGTGTTCACCCCACCTCCTCAACTTGGGAGAGGTATCGCTCCAAAGTGATAAAACACCCTAATCAGCCAACCTTCTCCACAATGAAGTTCAGGTGGCCTGACCGGTTCCTGGTGGAACAGGGAGGGGTTGGGACATGAACCAGTGCGGCCAGGAGAAGCAAGACCTTTCAGAGTGGGCCTCTGCACCCCAACTTCGTGCAGTGCACAGAGCAGGGGATCAGGCCACCTGAACCATCTTTATGAACCTAAGAAGCTGGTACCTACGGTCCAGTCCCCTTGCTGTGCCCACACCCCAGTCCCCAACATCTGTCCCTCTTAGCCTCACGAAGCCCCCTTTGTCTCTGTAATGGCATCTCGCCATTGGCCAAGCTACCTGAGGAGACAGCGCTTGACAACAGCCACTAAGTGCAGACGACCATGTGGTCACACGGCCTGTGAGGTTGGTGCTACCTGAGAGGATGAGTGAGAAAATGAGGCAGCTGGTGCAGCTCCCAAATGTTTTTCTGGAGGACACAAGTCTTTACGCACAATGAATTGTTGCTAATGAGTCAACAATGACCGAAGGAGCTCATTAAGCACCACTCCGTCAGCTGCCGTCAACTCAGGAGCGGAAGGAATGAAGAATCAACCGGCAGAGCTGATACTGAAGAATCAACTCCAATTAGACATGCTAAGGAGGAACACGTTGGCATGGGTGACCCAAAGCAACAGAGGCAAACACCCTCGTCGTGTAGCTTCCAGAGCTCTTCGGCTATCTTTTGACGTGTCCGTGTTTTCCTCTCCGCCTAAAGCCAGTGCTGCTGATAATAACGTTTGTCAACGTATCGATGCCTTGCTATGGGCAGGCGTTGTGCTTAGTGCGCTTAATGCACGATCTCATTCATATCGCAAAGATGCCGGGAGGCAGGTGCTGTCATTACCCACATTCTCTAGCGGGGGACCACGGCGCAGGTCAGGTGACTGACCCAAGGTCACGAAGTCAGACCAGAGTTCCCAGAGCCTGCGCCGATATTGCTCCTGTATCCCTGGAGTGGTGTCCTATGTTCAAAGCCTTGGTAACCTTGATGAGGGTCGTACCTGGTGCTAGCCCCATGCCCTGAAAGCTGGGGGCAGGCTGCCATGACCCGCCTCGGCCAGCTGTCCCTGCCTGGTGGGCAAGCAGCACAGCCATAGGTGGCAGCTCCAAATTTAAGTGCGTTCATTTCAGTGAATTAAACTGTGCACTCCTGGCAAAGTGAAATGAGAACCAAGTCACTGCTGGCACTTCATGAGCCTGTGCCCCAGAATGAACCTGCACTTGTCTCCATTTCCAGAGACTTCTTATAGAATGAGCGTCTCGCCCCACCAAGTCTGTGTTTAAATTGTAGAGTTCTGGTGTTTCAAGACAGGTACTTTTACATGAGGCCTCTAAACCCAAGCCAACTAGTTCATGTGCGCAGCCAAGGAGGTTCTGTTCTTATACTGGGGTCTGAGGGAGGTTGGGGATAGAACAGCTGTGCTGGGTGTATGATTTGTTTCCTTCTGGTGCCTTCCTGATGGACCTTCAAGGGTGATTTCGGCTTTCCATGACTTAAGTGTAAGTGCTAACTTTGATGGTTTTTGTTGTTGTTTTGTTTTTTATTTATTTTTACCTGTTTTTTGAACTTTATTTTTAAATTTTTATTTTAATTTTTGGGATTACATTTTTGCTTGTCCATCTGTACACATGTTCTGCTTACCTCTTACTTCCACCAAACCACCTGTGCCAATACTCCCTATGGTCCCCTCCCCCACACCAACTTCCCTCCCCCCGCCCCCATTCCCTCTGGTAACCTTTATATCCTGTCACTGAGTTCAAGGTTTATTCCTACTCTGTTATACCTATGTATGCTTTTTGGTTATTTGTATTTCACAGATGAGTGAAACCATCCGATATTGGTCTTTCACTTTTTTTAAAGATTTTATTTATTTATGCATATGAGAGCTGGGATATAGGCCAGAGGTGTGGAGGGGTTGGGTGAGAGGATTTACCAGAGACAGAGAGGGGAGCAGGATAGGTGGATCCACTGAAATACACTGCTGAGGGGAGCAGCGGGCGAGACAGGAGAGGTCAGCTGTGCCATGTGGGAAGCTCCCTGGCCTGGGCTGCTGACAGCTTCACAGTGCTGGAACTTAACACTTTGTGCCACCAGGGAGGCCCATCTTTCACTTTTTGACTTATTTCACTTTACATAATCACCTCAGGGTCCATTAATTTTGTCCCAAATGCCGCTATTTTGTCTTTTTCACTGTTGTATAGTAGTCCTTTGAGTATATATTCCACAATTTCTTTATCCATTCATCCATTGAAGGGTAAGTGCTGACTTTGGAATCTAATGTTCCCCTCCAAGCTCCCTCCTATTCCCCTCTCTGTCCCACTTGGTGAATTTGTGTTCCCTGAGGGTCCAACATCCAGTGGTGGAGCAGGTGAGGTGAGCAGGGAAGGGGACCCTCATTAGAAGAGGGTCCTAGAGGTTCAGGTAATGGGTGCAGGAGCATCTGCCAGTCTCAGCTTGACTTTGGCTGAATCACATCCAGGAACACAAGAGTCCTGGAACCCAGCATCACTCCATCTCCAAGTCTGATAGATTCCCTAACTTCCTTCCTGAGAACTCCAGTATACCCCTGTTTTCACACAAGCCTGCTCCTCCCCACCCGAAATCTGCCAGAACTTGAGTGTGAGTAGGAGGCAGGCCCAGCCCTGCTTGCTACATTGCAGACACACCTTGGCCCTGGGAGCCAGCCTCCTGGGTCCAGGAGAGGATGGAGGATTTCAGAGGATGCACACTAGGGTCCCCAGACCTTGGGGGACCACCTAAGTGAAAAGCCCAGAATCCCTGTAGAGAAAGGGGGTGTGGTGGGGTATTGGGAGGCTGAACACGGGTTTCCTTTACTCCCCTGCCAGTGTCACCGTCACACCCAGGCTGGCAGCCACGCTGCCTGGCAGGTCTGGCTCCTTCCTCTGCCACCCACCTCCTGTCTCTGTGTTCCCTTTGCTTAAACTTCTCCCAGGAAGACTTCCTGGATTGGATCCATCCCATCTTGCACCCTCCTTCCATTCTCTCATTCACAAATATTTATTGAACAACCACTTTGGTTCTTGGTGGTGGGAAAGGAAGATGAACAAGGCACCTGTCACAGGGAGATTATGATCCTGTGGAGGAGAAAGCACTATGAAGCCATCAGCAGCCACTGCAGCAGCACGAGCTCAATCCCCGGCCAAGGAGTTGACCCACATGGCGCGGCAGACCTCTCCTGTCTCGCCCGCTGCTTCCCTCAGCAGTGGATTTTGGCCGATCTGCCTGTTCTCTCCCCACTCTGTCTCTGGTGAACCCTATCACCACCCTCTGGTCTGTACCCCAGCTTGTATGCATAAATAAATAAATCTTAAAAAAAAAGAAATGAGGATGCAAGATCATTTCAGAGAAAGACAAACTGTGAAGAAATGTCGCAACCTAGACCCCCATATTGTTTTGACAAGGTCACTCTATGGGCGGAGCCTTCAAAGAAGTGTTCCCAAAGTCTGGATGCGATATTTTTCTTGCAAATAAATTTAAGTATAATTTCAGGAGAACAGTCACTAAGTTTCTCCACCATGCCTGCATTCATTGGCCTTACTCATTAGCTCCTGGAAGCGAGATA
>PVIJ01004967.1:72217-110076 GCA_004024925.1 Scalopus aquaticus | reverse complement strand
AAAGTCAGTAGCATTCCTCTATGCAAACACCCAATCTGAAGAAGAAGAAATTAAGAAATCCATCCCCTTCAAGATCGAACCCAAAAAAATAAAATACCTGGGAATAAATCTAACAAAAAACATAAAGGACTTATACAAAGAAAACTACAAAACTCTGTTGAAAGAAATAGAAGAAGACACAAGAAGATGGAAAGATATCTTTCTCTTTCTGTCTTATTTCACTTAGCATTAACCTTTCAAACTCTATCCATATTGCCAACAATGACATGAGTTTATCTTTTTTTTTCAGATTTTATTTATTTATGCATACAAGCTGGGGTACAGGCCAGAGGTGTGGGGTGGCGAGAGGCTTCACCAGAGACAGAGTGGGGAGCAGAACAGACTGAAATACACTGCTGAGGGGAGCAGCGGGCGAGGCAGGAGAGGTCTGCCACGCCTTGTGGGAATCTCCCCGGCTGGGGTTGAACTCGTGTCACCGCTGCCGACAGCTCCACAGCCCAGAGCTTAACCACTGCGCCACCAGAGAGGCCCCAAGTTTACCTTTTTTGATCACTGAGTAGTATTCCATTATTTATATGTACCAGAAGTACTTGATCTATTCATCCGTTTGGGGGCATTTAGGTTGTTTCAGAAGTTTAGCTATAGCAAATAATGCTGCAATAAATGTGGGAGTGTAATTTTTATATTGAGTTAGTGTTTTAAAATTTTTTGTATAGATGCCTTGGAGTGGAATTACTGGGTTGAATGTCAGATACATTTTCAGTGTGTTGAGACACTTCCATACTGCTTTCCATGAGGGCCAAACCAGTTTTGATTTCCACCAGAAGTGTAGGAGGGGCCCCTTTTCCCTATAGCCTTGCCAGCATTTGTTGATTCTGGCCTTTTCTATATGGGTCATTTTCACACCTATGATATAGTTTATCATTATGATCTTGATTAGCATTTCTCTAATAAAAAGTGACTGTAAATATATTTTCATGTGCTTGCTGGCCATTTGACTGTCTTTTTAGATAGGTGCCTGTTTAGTTCTTCTACCCATTTTTTTTTAATTGGGTCATTTTTGTTTTTGTAGAGTTTAATGAATTATTTGTAAATCTTTGATATCAGTTCTTTGTCTGATGTATGGTATGCAGATATTTTCTCCCACTCAGCAAGGCATCTTTTTGTTTTATGTTTTTTTTTTTCACTGCACAGAGCTTTATAGTTTGATGCAGTCCAAGCTGATTTTGTTCTCTTTTGTTTTCCCTGTTGTTGAAGGCGAATTACTAAAAGCATCATTAATGTTTCTGCCATGAAATGTTTTGCTTATGTTTTCTTCTATGTATTTTATGGTTTCATGTTTTACAACCATGTCTTTGATCCGCTTTGAGTTGATTTTGGTGTATGGTATGAGATTGTGGTCTGGTTTCATTCTTTTGTATACAGATGTCCAGTTTCCCAATACCGTTTATTGAAGAGGCTATCCTTGTTCCAGGTGTAGCTTCTGGGCTTCTTTATCATAAATTAGTGGACCATATAATTGTGGTTTTATTTCTGGGCTTCCAATTTGGTTCCTTTAGTCTGTGTCTCTGTTTTTTATCCAGTATCAGGCTATTTCACTTGTTGTGACTTTATAATACAGCTTGAGGTCTGGAAGTGTGATGCCTCTGTTCTCTTTGTGTTTTTTTTCAAGATTGTTTTCATTATTTGGTGTCTTTTGTGACTCCATGAATTTTAGTAGTATTTGCTCCAGTTCTTCGAAAATGACATTGATTTTTTTTTGTTTTTGTTTTTGTTTTGTTGTTGTTTTGATTTTAGGATTGCACTGAATCTGTGTATTGCTTCAGGGAGAACTGCCATTTTGACATGTTGATTCTTCTAATCCAGGACCAGGGGATTTTTTTTTCATGTTTTGTGTCTTCTCCCATTACTTTCGATAATGTCTTATAGCTGTCTTTGTATAGATATTTAGCCCCTTTGTTAGGTGTACTTCTAGGTATTAAATTTTTTGGGGGTGTGAAAAGGATCACTTTCTTAATGTACTCCTTTTCTATCTTGCTAGTGTATAGTAATGTCTTTACCATATGTATGTTGATTTTATACCCTGCCACTTTTCTAAACTGATTATTTCAATTAGTTTTTCCTTGAATCTTGAGTGTTCTCTATGTGTATCATTGTGCCTCAGAAAATAATGATAGCTTTACTTCATCTTTCCTAATTTGGATTCTTTTTATATTTTTCTCTTGTCCAATTAATCTAACTAGAACTCTCAATACTATGTTGAATAGCATGATGAGAGGGGATATGCTTGTCTTGAACAATGTATTAGTGGGAAAGCTTTCAGTTTTTCAGCATTGAGAGTAATATTAGCTATGGGTTTATTTTTAAGTGGCTTTTATTATGTTAAGGTATGTTCAGTTTATTCCCTGTTTTTCAAAGGTTTCAACATAAATGGATGTTGGATCATATCAAAAAATTTTTCAGCATCAGTTGATATGATTATATGGTTTATATCATGCTTTTTGTTGATGTGGTAAATTATGCTGTTTGATTTCTGGATGTTGAAAAGTCCTTGGGTTCATGGGATGAATCCCACTGTGTCATGATGCATGATATCTTTAATGCATTGTTGAATTTGTTTTGCTATATTTTATTTAAAATTTTTCAGTTGTTTTCATTTTGGAGATTGGTCTGTAATTTTCGTTTTCTTTTTTGTTTTGTCTTTGTCTCCTTTTGGTATGAGAGTAATGTTGACCTCATACATGATATTTGGAAGTATCCCTTGTTTTTTGATTTTTTGGAAAAGTTTGAGTAAGATAGGCATTAATTCCTCTTTGAAGGTTTGGCTGAATATATTTGTGAAATTATCTGCTCCTGAACTCTTGTTTTTGGAGTTTCGATTTCTATTTCAATTTCTTTTCTTGTGATTATTTTGTTCAAGATTTCTATTTCTTCCTTATTCAGTATCGGATGATTATATAATTCTAAGAATGTGTTCATTTTATGTATCTATATATACCCACACATATGTATGTATGTATATATTCATAGTAGTCTCCAATAATCCTTTGAATTTCTGCAGCATCAATTGTAATTTATCTGCTTTCATTTTTTATTACATTTATATGACACCCCCATTATTTTCTTGGTGTGACTTGTTAGAGACATTCATTTATTTATTCAAAGAAACAGCTTTTGTTTTCTTTGATTATTTGGACTGTCGTTTTAATTTATATTCCATTTAATTATTTCATTTGTATTACTTATTTTCTTCTACTTCCTTTTGAATTTTCTTTTGCTTGTTTTTCTAATTTCTCAAGTTGAGTATTTGAGCTATTTCTTGATTCGTAATGCGTTTCTATTGCAATATATTTCCATCTTCCATCTTAATATAGCTTTCCTTGCATCACATAGGTTTTGTATGACTGTGCTTTCATTTTCATTTGTCTTAAGATATTTTTATTAATTTTTTCTTTGCTATTCTCATTAAACCATTAAACCTTTAGTAGTGTGATACTCAGTCTACATATATTAAAATATTGTCCTGCTTTCATTTGATAGTTTCTAATTTGATTCCTTTATGATCTGAAAAGACTCTGGGTATTATTTCAATCTTCATGCAATTATTGATCTATTCTTGTGTACCAGAATATAGTCTATTCTGGAGAATATTCCACAACACTTGAAAAAAATGTGTATCCTCAAATTCAACATACAAAAATCAGTAGCTTTCCCATATGCAAACAATCAGAAGAAGAGAAAATCAAGAAAACCACCCCTTTTACAATCGAAACAAAAAAATCAAACATATGGGAATAAACCTAACAAAAGAGGAAAAGGACCTGTACAAAGAAAACTATAAAGCACTATTAAAAGAAATGGAGGAAGACACAAAGAAGTGGAAAGGCATTCCCGGCTCATGGAGTGGAAGAATTAATGTTATCAAAATGGCAATACTACTGAAAGCAACTAGCAGATTCAACGCAGGGCATCCCTGGTGGTTCAGCGGTTAAGTGCTGTGCTGTGGAGCTGTTGGCAGTGGTGACGTGAGTTCGACGCCCGGCCAGGGAGATTCCCACATGGCATGGCAGACCTCTCCTGCCTCGCCCACTACTCCCCTCAGCAGTGTGTTTCCGTCAATCTGCCTGTGCTGCTCCCCACTCTGTCTCTGGTGAACCCTTTCTCTGCCCCACACCCCTGGCCTGTACCCCAGCTTGTATGCATAAATAAATAAATCTTTAAAAAAATAGATTCAAAGCTAATCTAATAAAAATCTCAATGATATTCTTTAAATATCAGAATGAATACTGATGAAATTCATATGGAACCACAAAAAACCTCGAATAGCCTCCTCACTGAAAAGGAGATTGGAGGTATCACCCTCCTAGACTTCAAATTATACTACATGGTACTGAAACTGCATGGTACTGAAACAAAAATAGACACACAGACCAAAGGAATTGAATAGAAAACCCAGAAATATACCCACATAGTCCTTGATAAAGGTGCAAAGAACATGCAATGGAACAAGGACAGATTGTTCAACAAATGGTGCTGGGACACCTGAAGAAAAATGAAATAGACTACTACCTCATGCCATGCACAAAAACTGATTCAAAATGGATAAGAGACTTGATCATAAGATCCCAAAACATGAAATATATAGAAGAAAACATAGGCAAAACATTAAATGACATACATCTTAGTAACATTTTTAAAGACACATTCCCCACAGTGAAGATAGTGAAGGAGAAGATAAACAGCTGGGATTACATCAAACTAAAAAGCTTCTGTGCAGCAAAAGAGACATTCACCAAAACAAATAGACAGCCCACTGACAGGGAGAAAATATTTGCACTCCATATAATAGACAAGGGTCTGATCACAAAAATCTACAAAGAACTCACATGACTCAACAAAAACAAAGCAAAAAATGCAGTCAAAAAATGGGTAGAAAAATTTAAAAGACACTTCTCCAAAGAAGAAATGCAAATGGCAAACAGGCATATGAAAAATGTTCAACATTCCTCACGACCAGGGAAATGTAAATAAAGACCACAATGAGATACCACCTTACACGAACAAGAATGGCACACATTAAAAAAAAAAAAAAAAAAAAAAAAAAAAAAAAAAAAAAAAAAAAAACAGAAAACAAAAAATGTTGGCGAGGATGTGGAGAAAAAGAAATGCTCCTATACTGTTGATGGGACTGCAAACTGGTCCACCCTCCATGGAAAGCAATATGGCGGTTTCTCAAACAACTAAAAATGGAGCTTCCATATGACCCAGCAATTCCACACCTAAGAATATATCCAAAGGGCACACAAACATTGATCCAAAAGGTCACATGCACAACTATGTTTATTGCAGAACTGTTTACAATAGCCAAATCATGGAAACAACCCAAATGCTTAAAAAATTGATGACTGGATCAAGAAGATATGGTACATGTATACAATGGAATACTATTCAGCAATCAAAAATGACAAACTAATGCAATTCAAAGCAACATGGATGGAGCTAAAGGGACCATGCTCAGTGAAATAAGCGAGAAGGAAAAAGAAAAATATCTAATGATATCACTTATAGGAGGACTATAAAAGAGCCAAATGAGAAATCAGAAGGAGAAGACAGCACACAAAACATAACAAAAGCAAAAACTAGCAGGCAAACACAAATAGGAGGCATTCTATAGGGGAGAGGGAGGAAGAGAGACCAAAATAGAGGAGAAAAGAGCACAAGACACTATGGTGATGGTTCACAAGTGAATTGGTGGTGGGAAACCTATGGGGATACACTCTAATGTAAAGGATATAAAGTATATAAATTAAATTTTATATATGTGTGTATGTGTGTATATATATACACGTTTATATATATAAATGTACATACATATACATATATACATGATATATACATATATATATATATATATATAATGCGTATATTTATGCATACAAGAACTGGGGTGTAGGCCAGAGGTTCAATTATTCTTTGATGTAAAATATATAACTTTGGAGCATTTTGCGATTTTCAAAATCTGACTATATTTTTCACATTGCATTCTTTGACATATTGTCCTTGAGGTTAAAAAAAGTTTCAAATTTTTTTGAGAGTTACCTTTACATTTACACATGCCATATTGGAAATCTTCATAAAAATGTAAAATTAATAGCAAATTACTATGCATAATTAATTTTTAGTCTTACTGTATCCTTTTGTTTTTTAACTAGGTCTTAAATGTTATGAACTGGAAAGTAAATACATCTGTGAATCAAGATTCGTAAGGTAATAGGAAAATTAATTCTTAATACAATTGTCATCATCAACATCTCAAATACAGTATCGAGAACAAAAATTGCTCCCTAAAAAAAATTAAGCTTTTGACTATGGGGCTGTTCTGCATGAAAACTATCATTTAAAAACTATTTGTGGGATGTTCATGTCTTTAATGATTTTTTAAATTATCTTTAAAATACACCATATACCAAATTAAAAAAAAATAGAAACGTAAGTTTAATATACTAGACTTGGAAGCAAGTTAAAAAGTCACACGCACAACAAAATAGCAATTTGAAAGATAAAAGACTTACCTGCATACAGAAGGGTCTAATTTCTACTGAAAAAAAGAAATTAATATATCTTGTTAACAAGGTGTTACTTTATAAAACCTAACAAAATTTATTTTTCAGTAAAGACATTCAACTGAATATGCTACTTCAATGATTTATTTTTAAAATTTCTCTGATCTAGTAAATTTTTAATCTGGGTAAACAAATTTATTTAAGCAAAAAAAAATTTAAATTAAGAAAATTAAGTTAAATTTTCTAAGAACCAACTTACTGTTTCTAAAAGAATCAAGATTTCCACAAATGCTGACCATGGAGATTAAGCTACCTTATGTACATTAGCAACAAATAATGACAAAGAATAAGTTGTTTGGTATATTGCTTTATATTATTTTTCTGGATGTATCACTACACAAAATATCTTCTGTAAGTAAAAAGAGTAACTTGCTTAAATACACTTGCTTAAACGTTTTACAATATAATTTTCCTTTTACTATCACTTTACTTGAAGTAAATAGAAGACGTTGGAATTAAAAAAAAGTTTTTTGTTTCTTTTCTGTAAATACATTGGGATTTACATTATAAACATGTAATTATTGTTCCCTAGTCACTAAATAAATTGTGTGACATGCTGGAAGTAATGTGGATGCTTAAACTTCTAAAATGTATTTACATTTAATCACTTACATAGTTACTGATCACCTTTACACTCTTGTATAGTGTGCCACACTTGATAACCATTCTCCATCACTAGCCAATCAGAATTCAAGAATAGGTCAGAAGAGTAGAAAGGAAAATATTACCACCAGTTCTGGTTTTCACAATAGTCTTGGTTCTTTTTTACTGACAATCTTCTTGGAACAACTTCATGACCATTGAATGATTTATTGTGTTTTATTTTATTGCAATACAATTTTCTCCAGTCATAATTCAGCATGGTGTTAAGTTGCTACTTGAAATTTTATTTAATGTAGGCAAAATGAATTCCAGTTCTAGAAGAAAGTGTAAGGAGATGCAATCATGTATCACTTACATTTCCAGCAGATTCTCTACACAATGCATTGCCACTATTGAAAACAAATCATGATCCTAGTTTTTATACAGTTTATATTATGATGAAGGAAACGAATGGTTCAGCTGTAATACTATCTAAAAGTAATTGCTAAATTATGTAACACTCATTATAAATTCACATGGAGGTCCAGGAAGTAATCTATTAATATTGACTGAACTGGCAAACTAAAGTATTATAGCAAGATAGAAAAATTGAGAGAACTTTGCAGACACAGTGTCTGGGTTGAAATCTCAGCTCTGGCATATATTTTTTGTAACACTGATCAATTTATTTAATGTTCCCTGTGTTTTTTTTTTATCTACAAAATTGGAATAATATTGTACTAAACTTTGAAGGCTAAAAAATAAATTGAGGCAAGCACATTTTTATTAAGGAATCAAGACTGAAGACACAAGCCTGGAAACAGCCTTCAGATAGGTCTGAGAAAGCTATACACTTTTGAGCTTCAGTAAAGTTTATATACCATTATTACAAGGATTTATGTATAGGCATAGAAAATGTATATATACTTGATGTTATCTATGAATTGAGGAAAACAAAGAAAGTTGTTTAAATTTACCCTAATATTTAAGAGTCTCTTCTTCTGGAACTGAGAATTTAAGCCAATTCGTGAACCTTAAAGTCTTGACTTTATTTAAAGTAACTGATTTACGTGGGGGAAGCCAGTTTTAGGGGAACTTTTTTTTTTTTTTTTTAATGTGGAAGCACTTTCTTCATAGACCAGCCAGCTATGTCCTGTCTCTTGGCTTGCAGCCCTTAGTTGAGATCAGAGAGGGAGAGGTATCTTTTTTTTTTTAAAAGATCTATTTATTTATACATACAAGCTGGGGTACAGGCCAGAAGCATCGGGCGGCGAAAGGGTTCACCAGAGAAAGAGTGGGGAGCAGAACAGGCAGATCAGAGGTACACGGGCGGAGGGGAGCAGCCGACGAGGCAGGAGAGGTCTGCCTCACCATGTGGGGTTCTCCCCAGCTGGGCTTCGAACTCGCATCACGCACTGCTGACAGCTCCACAGCGCAGCGCTCAACCACTGCGCCACCAGGGAGGCCCTAGAGGTATCTTTTTAATTATTGATTTTAGCTAATACCTATAATATAGTAGAAAGGATTAAATTAGATGATGCATATAGAGCAATTAGCATACCACTGAGGTTTACCCCATTTAAGGAATAACCATCAGATTGATGAAAGTTTTGTGAAAAATAACCAGGTTTGGGTGATGAGTCAGAATTTAACAGACCTCAGTTTTGAGCATGGTCAATAATTCCTGGAGAGACGTGATTTTCTCAGCTCATAGAGATTGTTTAACTTCCACCCCATCAGAAAGTCTGTCAGAAAGTTGTAAATAGGCCATAAATTATGGATGGCATATCACAGGGGCAGAGTCCATCCAAAGATAATCTTAGGCTCACAACGTCCGATAAGATAGTAGTAGAAAAATACAGTTAATGTGCACTTAAATTATGACTTGTCTGAAATAAGAAATCCTTTAAGTGGGAACACAATGCAGATTTCTAAGATTTATTATGAAAAAAAAAATCTCCGTAAAGTTTTACATAAATTAGATGCCGAAACGATAATTTGTATATATTGGGTTAACTAAAACGCTATTAAAATTAATGCCGTATTTTTATTTTTAATACAACTACTAAAAATAAAATTGCATTGACTCGCATTATATTTCTGTTTCACTGTGTTGAGTTAGGGAATGTGCTTTGTTCCTCTCACTAATTACTATTTGTTAAAGTATCTAGAGTTTTCAAAATTACTTGTTAACTTCTAGATATATAATGGAGATACAAATATTTTCAGTCCAATGAAACATACTATCATAAATAGATATGGCCTTGTAAACATTACATAATTTCATATCAGACTCAGAAATTAGATTCTAACATTTCTTTGTTATCTATATACACTAGCTTCTCAGATGTTTTTTGAATCTTATTCTGTCATTAATGAATGTGTTAAACAAAGTTTTTGACACTTCCTTGAAAGTTATGTTTAACTTTGAAAGTCATACATTAAAAATAAAGAGAAATTGAACTAATATAAGTTTAAGAAATCCCTTTGACTATGAAAAATATAGGAAAATAATTAACAAAAGACTTGTATTAATAACTAGATACTGCTATATGCTACTCCACTTTGTAGGCTATTTAATACTTCTGACCTGCAAAACAAATTCTCCGAGGTTATAATAACAACCTCATTCATTTAAAAATATTAGATTTAAATATGATGCTTCTGTTTGACAGATACGATGGACCCTTGGTTCTTGGCCATGGCTACGTTAGAATTCAGTATTAAACTGGTTGAAGCAAAAGCAAGTTTATTATGGACAGTGTGGAAATACCCTCAGGATAAAAGGCAGAGTGAGCGGTGTTCTGAAGAATGCTTTTAGCGGTGGTGAAGGATTCTCAGGGTTTTTTTTTTGTTTTTGTTTTTTAAAGATTTATTTATTTAAACATACAGGCTGGGGTACAGGCCAGAGGCGTGGGACGGGGAGAGAGTTCACCAGAGACAGAGTGGGGAGCAGAACAGGCAGATGGACGGAAACACACTGCTGAGGGGAGCAGCGGGCAAGGCAGGAGAGGTTTGCCGCCCCATGTGGGAATCTCCCTGGCCGGGCGTTGAACTCATGTCACCGCTGCTGACAGCTCCACAGTGCAGCACTTAACTGCTGTGCCACCGGGGAGGCCCCAGGATTCTCAGTTTTTATGTCCCATTCTTGGAAAATATGTTACTGGGTCTATACGCCACCCTTCCATAAGAACAGGAAATTTTTCAGTCCTTATATGGCAGTTTGCAGAACTATCATATCCTTAAAGATCAGTGTTGCCATGAAAGTCATATTTCCCATCACCCCAATGTTGTTCAGGCAGGCTCAATGTGTGGCCTTATCTGCACCTGCAAGTTGAGGCAAGGTTATGTTTTCCTCCCTTTCCCATGCAGGCACTTTCAGCCCTACCAGTGCCTTCAAATTCTTCCTGGCTTCATGGGTATAGTTGACTGCTCATTATCTGTAAGCATGCTCCTTTCCTAGCTACCTAACATTCCCTCTGAAGGGTCTAGAAAACAGATTTTTGGTCTGTTGTTGAAGAATAAGGTTCAAATTCTTCTGCAGCTGCTTCAGACTGAGGAAGGGGCGCGTACCCTGCTCGTTGGTCCCAAGAACTTTTCTGCTACCCCAGGAGGTGATTGCCTTGCAGAGTATTCAGTCTCAAACAGGTGAGTGTGATCCATGATCCCGGATTATAAATTTATAGATTGATGTCTGGATGAGACAAACTGGGTAACGGATTACTGGATGACAAAGAAAAAGTTAGGATCAGGATGATGGTTGTTATGGGGCTGATAAAAGGCAGGGGACTGGTGAAAGGTCCCATGTTCAGCCAGTAGTTTTGTCCCTGTTCCTTGATTTTAGTGGCCTTTTCTAATAATTCCTTGATGTTTTTTCAGACTATTCCTGACTTGTTGAGGTAGAAACAACACTATTTCTAGATATAGGAAAGCCTCCCTGAGCAGCCCTAAGGGGGTCAAGACGTTCTGCAATTTTTGTAGAACAAGTCCTGCTAGAGAGTGAAACCTGTTGATGGAAGCTAGAGACAGAATATGTTACACTGGTCAACAAATTTTTACAAAAGTCATGTTACTGAAATAAAATTAGTCATTTCCTATCAATTTGTATGTGCTCAATACGAATATGACAGTCAAATCCTAATTTTGGCTCTAGTTTATTTGTAATCTGCAATAAATAGATGTTTACATCACGAAATGCATCCCAATAGTAATAGACTTACGGTTAATACTTGTAAAAAATCAAGTTATAGACTACTTCTTAGATTTTTTTGCTTGTCTCTTGTACAGCTGTTCAGGAATAGAATAGATGGAAGACAGTTTCCATTGTGCAAAAGCACAGCCTTAAGACTCAGTTTCGAAGAGTCTAGACATAGTCTCCATTCTTGTGGGTTACCAGTGATTCTATGGTATTCATGAGGCCCTCAATATAGGAACAGAATACCAGAGTACTTTCCTTTCTGAAGAAATTCTACAACTGCTGGTGGCACTTTCGATAGAAAGTCATTGTGACATTATCTTCTAGAAGATTCCATTGTTGGAGTCTTGATCCTAGCAATTCTGCCTTGTTATTGGATAAGTCTAAATCACGAACCAGGTCATTTAGTTCTTCCTGTGTTAGTCTGTGTGGGGTTAATGATGCACCACAGTGAAAACCTGGATCACTGCATGCTGATGGAACAGGAGAAGAACAAGTCAGCTCACCTTTGTCCTCATGAGATGAATCGCGAGAATATTCTGCTGGAGGTTCTGGAATAGGAAGTCCCTCACCATGTAGAACTGGTCTCAATGCAGAGAGAATGTTTGGCTAGACTATTCTTGACTTCTTTTGCTTTGTTATTCCACCGGAAAGAGGAGGGACCAAGCAGAAGTAACACTCTTTGATGTGGTTGCTTGTCTCTCTCCACACCATGGGGACTGCAAATGATATTGATGGTCTTTTGCCATTTAACCACTGTGAAAGCTGTGTTGTCCATGTAGCACAGCATATATGTGGGGCCCAAGGCTTGTCTTGGTCACCAACCTTGCATCTGAAGTAAAGATGAGAAGCCTTCTTCACTTGAGAAGTGATACTTCTCTTCTGGTTAGCAAATGTCACTTCCCCACAAATAGAGCAGAAATTGCCCACACTATTAACGGACTTCCAAGGCATTACTGTTCTGTGTTGTGCCTAAATGGACAAAATAATAACAGTTCTATGGAACAGCAGCTTAAACTGTCTCGCACAAAGTCTGAAATATTTTCAATGCTCAACCTTTCCGACAGGGCTTTATCTAGTGCACTGCTGAAGTCTGGTTACTTCAGCAGCCACCTGGCAGTAATATTGCATTGCATCAGAAAATGATGCAGTTAACTCTGAATGATGTGTACATGATGATATTATGCAATCTGATGCAATGTCACATCCTTCTATGCTGACTTAGGATGATATTGCAGTCCTACTGGATAAATTTACATGGTGAAACATATAAAATGAGTTACATGAAATATCTTCAAAACGAGAGCTAATAAAAATTTTTCAGGGTTATATTCATGTTCAGGACACCAAGATACTACAGATTAGGGCCTTTTTACATCAGCAATGATCTCACTTGTGACCAGTATTATTTAAGTGCAAGGCAGTTCTGTTGAACTGCGTATCCAAGCCTCTGGCCTGGTAGCTGCCCCTCCCACCCTGGCCTGGAGCACCAGAATAAGAGATAGAGGAATGAGGGGAAGGACAGTTTTGGTTATCGGCCTCGTGGGATAGATGGGGAAAGGAAGGGAGGTGTTGTGCCAGGTTACCTCAATTTGAGAGGTTATGTATCCCGAAGAGCAAGTCTCTCTCCACTTGGAAGGAAGGGAAAGAAAAAACTTGTGTCCACATATATAAGAAAATCCTAGCTGAAACAAAGTTAGACCATTATTTTTGTGTCTTATAAAGACTGGGAAGGTGTTAAATGCTGTTTGATGGTGGTGTATTTAGAGATAGGCACTTCCTTCAGTCCAATATTTGTTCCCTGTACTCCTAGCTTAGTGGTGGTTTGGGGTTGAGGCATGGATTTGGGTGGTTACTGAGATTTGGGTAGTGATCTTGGATCAAGAGAAGACCTCATGAAGGGTTCCAAAGAAAAGAGGTGTTGGGGAAGCCACAGGTTTAATAAATTAGGGGGTAGCATCTTTTGGTGTTAGGGAGAGTAAAGGGCTCTCACACACTAACCCAGAGGAACACAGCAGCATTTTTGCAAACTGACAGTCCATCTGGAGCTATCCCTTTGTTTTACAGACCAGATATAGGAGACCTGGGAAAAGTATTTTAACTACAGTTTTCCCTGCACTCAAAAGGAAAGAGGGATGAGTAGTTTCACTTAGTCTTAGAATTGGGAGGAATAATGGGAGCAAAGTATACCTAATTAATAGGAGCTCCGATTAATTAGAAAGAAAAAAATGCCTTAAAAACTGCTACTACATGGCCTTGAAGCAGTTCTGCTTTTCTGTGCCTTCCAGTATTCTGTCCCAATGTTCCTTAATAAACTTTGTTGCTGGTTTTATTCTGGTGCTCTGTGACATTATTTTCTGCAAGGCACCGAGGACTCTCCAGTTTCTCATTCCCCAACACTGGGACCTTTAGTTTGGTTAAGTATCTAGGATTGCAGAGTGGCATTAGCTGACTGATCTTGGCAGAATTGTGTGCCTTTAGTGGTTGTGTGGAATTTGGGGAAGTGGGGAGAGGTGGGGTGGAGGTATAAAGGAGAGTATCAGTGGTCTCTTTTTTATTCCACTAAATTTTTGAGAAACCGGGGAGAGTACCAAACCTCCTGCCTTATCTATCATGTTAGAAACAGGTATGATGAAGATCAGGGAAACTGGCCAGAGCCATGGAGTTAATGGGATAGGCCTGGGTTCTGATGCCTGTCACTACCAAAAAGGCAATACGCAGAGTCAGGAATAGAATCTGTAAGTTCTTTCATTTTTCAAATCACTAACCACTGATCTGAGACAATGTAGACATAAGACCCTGAAGAAATTGTTTTTCCATGACCTTTATCTGAGAGAATGGTGGGCATAGCACCCTGAAGCGACCATTTTGACATCTCTAGATGGTTTTTTCATAATGAGTTAAACAGACAGTCATAGGCAAATATCCCATAAGAACAGTGCATCAAAGTTGATGTTTCTGGTATTCTTCAATTTTATCCCTCAGAACTTATCAGCCTCCCAGTTACCTTGACCCTGGTATGTCTGATGACATCAAAGTCTGTTGCTCCTTTCTATTCTAGGTATGGTGTCCTTCTCTTTCTCCCTAGTCCCTTATCAGAGGGACCATATCGGGGTTCCTTCTGACTGGAAGCTCCTGATGCATGTGGTGAACTGGGTCTCCCTTATATTGGTGTGTTGAGTAAAAAGAGTTGAGGGAAACTTGAGAACTGAATCTGAAGGTCAGGGGTTCTAGCTGTTGTTTGCGTATGGACGTAAAGTGTTGGATTCCATCTCTCTAAGCCCAAATTCCTTTGGGGGGGTGCATCATCTAGACCTGCAGTTGGAGTTCCCACCAAACTCCCCCCCCCCCGCAACCTCCAACAAACAGGACCATGTATATTCGTTAATGGAAATGAAGCAGGGTCAAGAAGTTGAATTGTCCTCTGGCCAAATCAAAAGCTGAAAACTTTTTAAGAGCATGGAAAAGACTCCTGAAAGGGGGAATGTTGGAAAGTAACCAATGTATGAACACCAAGTTTTGTTTTAGGGTAGGAGTTTCCACCAAATATGTTTATTTTTTGAGACGGGTATCTCTGTAGCACAATCCATATAACAGCACTAGGGCTGCAAAAGAACTGCTGCAAGCTGTCATTTTCTTGTGGAGCTGTACTATTGATGGGGGGCTTAACTCTGGCAATATGGATCCAGTTCTGGATACCCAGTACCATCACCATTTTAGAAGTTCAAAGTAGGACCAGTAGTGGGGCTTTACGAAGAGTGGTGAAGTGATTTTCTGGTGAATTTTCCCTCTAGGTTTTAATGAGAACTTAATCATCAGGTTGAAAAACAAGAAGCATGTGATCAGAAGTGGGGGGAGGAGTATTTTGTTTCCATATTCCTGGATGGCCTGTTGGGTTTGCTCAAGGGAAAAAATGTATTGTTTCAAGGTTAAAGTCATAATATCAAAAAAGGAGGTTTACAAATAGGAAAAGGTGGTCATATGGCATCGGAAAAGGTTGAGTTTCAAATTTCCCTTGGGTGTTGTTCAAATCCTCGGTAATGCAATGGGTAGGAGTTCAGGTTATTATCATTATTATTATTATTGTTATTATTATTATTAATTACAATTACTTTTCTTGGCAGTTTCCCTTGTGTTTTCTTTATGGTCTGATCTGCTCTTTCTACTTTCCCTGAGGTTTGTTATCTATGGAAGATGTGAAAGTGACCCTTTTAACCCAGGCTTTATACCTATTGTTGGGTAATTTGAAATATGAAGGAGGCTGTTGTTGCTCTGCAGGGATACTGGAAACCCAAACCATGTGATTATCTCCTTCAGTTGAGCATTGGCCACTTATGAGGCCTTCTCCATTTGGGTAGCAATTGCCTTGATCCATCCCGTAAAGGTATACATAAAAACCAAAAGATAATGTTGTCTTTGACAGGGAGGCATTCAGGTGAAGTCAATTTGCAGTACTCGTGGAAGAGGTCCATTTGTGCTGAACCAGGATAACTGGGGGGGTGGGGGGGTGGCACAAGGGCTGTGAGGGTTGTTTGGGAGTACAAGTTGCAGGCCTGACCAAGTTTAGTGATGGCTTTTGAGGTTTTTTTCTCCATAAAGACTGCATGGACCAGATTTTGTAATGCATCTCTCCTAAAGTGGTAAGAGTCCTGTAGACCCTTCATTTTCTTTCACTGCTGAAGTTGGGGAAGGTGGATATTTCCATTAAGAACTTTCTAGACTTAAGCATTCAGGATATAGCCATTACTTGTGGCCCACTTCCACTCTTCCTCACTGTAAAGGGGTTGATGATTGAGGGATGCAGCATTTAGAATTAAGGCACCCTCACAGGAGGGTGAGGAGAGCTGCTTGGTCAACTAATTGATTGCTCTTAGCAATAGTGTCCTTTACATTTTGGTGTCCCCTGCTATGCATTACTACCACCTTTGATGGTCGGAACACCACTTCCAAATTGCAGTAGACACAGTGACCATATTTGATGGCTCTCCCAGGGATTTTCTTCCAATCACAGCATAAAGGAGGAGTGACTCTTTAGTTCATCACCTGACTACTTACTCCTACTACTGTTTAAAGGAGATTGAAAGGGGACCTGAATAAGAAGTCAAGACAGATCCAAAAGATCATTTATGGTCCTAACTGTCATATCCAAATTTGTCCTTGGCTCCTTCCCTGAGATGGCGATGTTTAGTCCAGGAAAAAAAGGACATTTTCATTCCAAGGCCATCAGAAGCTTTGGAGATGAACTAGGGTTTATTTTGTACCTGGTGAAATCCCACCTCCAGTGGCCAAATTGGTGGCATGAGGGGCATGATATTCATGGAGGTTTTTGAATAGGACATCCATTATTCCAATGGTCTGGTTTTCCGCATCAATGAAAAATTCCAGAGGTTGGTTCAGGAGTTACAAATACTGGGAACCCAGGAGGTGAAAGGAGGAAGGTAACCAATAGTTGGGCTTACCACTGATATTTATGCTACTCCTTGGCTTTGGCCTTTTACTTTTCTTGCTGATGATGTTTGTAGAAAATGGAAATGACAGTTTTTAGGCACTAACTAGAGAGAGAATTTGGGCTTAATGAGGGTATTTGAAGTTTTTTCCTTGTATCCAGGGCTACTGGGTTAAAAAGTGGTCATTGAGGACCAACTGTCTTTTCTCTGAGCTTGGGTCCTGATTAAGTTAAAACATTGTGCAGTCTTTCCTAACTGGCTGTGGTCTTTCATATAGCCCTGATGGATACTAGCCAGGTAAGGTCAAAGGAGAAGTAGAGTTTTTGAAAATCCTCTCTATGTTGATCTGAGTCATCTGAATATTTTCCTACGTCTACTTATATTTGGAGTAAACCACTTATAGAGAAGGGAAAATGTACTTGGACTGGCCCATTTTTGTTCTTCTGTTACTTGTTGGTTGGGTACTTTGTTTTCGTTTTGTTGAGTTTTTTGTTGATTTTTAATATTAGTCCCTTGACAGATGTCTGTGATGCAAATATTTTCTTCCATTTGGTAAGATGTCTTTTTGTTGCAATGATAGTTTATTTCACTGTGCAGAAGCTTTTCAATTTGATGTATTCCCATTTCTTTATATTTGCTTATTTTTCACCATTGCCATTTTAGTTGAGTCTGCAAAGGCATCTGTGAAGTCACTGTTGTGGAGTGTTGTGCCTTTGTTTTATTCTATGCATTTAATACTTGTTGGTTTTTTTTTTTAAAGATTTATTTTTTATTTATACATACAAGCTGGGGTACAGGCCAGAGGCGTGGGGCGGCGAGAGGGTTCACCAGAGACAGAGCGGGTAACAGAACAGGCAGATCAGAAATACACTGCTGAGGGGAGCAGCGGGTGAGGCAGGAGAGGTCTGCTGCACCATGTGGGATTCTCCCGGCCGGGCGTCGAACTCGCTCGCGGGTCTGCCGACAGCTCCACAGCGCAGCGCTTAACCGCTGCGCCACCAGGGAGGCCCCTACTTGTTGGTTTTATATCAGTATTTGATGCAATTTTGTTAATTATTGTGTTAATTATTATATGGTATGATATAATAGTCTTGTTTCATTCTTTTGCATGTGGCTATCAGATATCCCCTACACTACTTATTGAATAAGCTTTTCACTCTCGATTGCATTTTCTTGGTTACAGTATCAACAATTGAACTATAAATTTAAGTATGGTTTTATTTTTGAACTCTCAATTCTATTGCATTGATATGTGTGTCTATTTTTTTCCCAATACAATACTGTTGACTACTATCCTTTTATAGTATAATTTGAATTCTGGGAGCCTAATATTTCCGTTCTTCCTTCTCAGAATTGATTTTCATATTTGGTGTCTTTCGTGGTTCCATTCATGTTTCAGTAATGTTTGCTACATTTCCTTGAAGAAAGTTATTGCAATTGTTATTAGGAATTGCATAAAATCCATCTATCTATTTTTGCAAGATAGTCAATTTTACAGTGCTATTTCTTCCAATCAATGAACATGGAGTATCTTTCCATTCCCATGTCTTTTAAAAATTTCTTTTGACAGCGACCTAAACTTTTCATTGTAAAAACTTTTCACATACTTTATTAAGTTTATTACTCTGTAATTTTGATGTGGCTGTAAAGAGATTTGTTTTCTTGAATACATGTTCTCCAGCTTCTTGCTTGCAATTTAAGTGCATCTGATTTTGTTTATACTGATCATGTAGCTGCTAGTTCATGCTAATATATGTTTTCTAATAGATTTGCTGTTGCTGCTGCTGTTTTTTAGTGGAATGTTCAGGGTTTTCTAACTATATTATCATGCCATATGCAAATAGAGATAGTTTTGCTTCTTTTCCAATTTGATTTCATTTTATTCCCTTCTAAAAAGGACTTTGGATATTATGATGAATATTATGTTGACAAGGAGTGGTGAGAGTATGCCTCCTGGTCTTGTACCTGAGCTTAGAGGATATGCATTTAGATTTTTAACACTGAGTATATTAGCCATGGATTTGTCAGATATGAATTTTTTTGAGGCATATTCTAACCCTTTTTTCTGAGAATATTTTTTAAATTATAAATTGATGTTAAAAATTGTGAGATGCTTTTCCTACTCACTGAGATCAAATTATGATGTTTATCTTTCTTTTATTGATGTGGTGAATTAATTGATTTGAAGATCTTGAACCATCCTTGAATACCCAGGTTATATCCCGATTTGCCATATGTGTGATACTTTTAATGTATTATCAAATTTGTTTTGCCATAAATTTACTGAAGATTTTTGCAACTATTTTAATCAGGGATTTTGCTCTGCAGCTTGTATGTGTATGTGTATATGCATGTGAGAGAGACAGAGACAGAGAGAAACACAGAGAAATTTCTTTTGGCTTACACATATTGCCTTATAAAATGTATTCCCTGTTAATCAATTTCCTGTAAGAATTTGAGAGTTCATAAGTTCATATTAATTAATCTTTGAAGTTTTGTTAAAACTCATCTGCTTCTTGACTGTTGTTTCTTGGGTCTTTTAATTACTGCCACAATTGCCTTGCTTATAGTAGGTATTTTAAAATTTCTACTTCTTCTTGATTCAGCTTCAGGGATTTTATGTTTCTAAGTATATTTCTATTTCTTCTAGATTTTCCAACTTGTTACCATAAAAACATTTCCAGGACACACTCCATTTCTCTTTTTTGGTTTTATTTCATGAATTTTTTTTATTATTATTATAAAGACCTGGATTAAGAAAATGTTATATGTCATGAAATCCACCAGAGGGCTCTAGAGAGAGAGCACCCACCCCAATTGAAGATTCAGGGGTGTGTGTGTGTGTGTTTGTATGTGTGTGTGTGTGTGTGTGTGTGTGTGTGTGTGTGTGTAACTGAGGTGGTGTTTGTTTACACTGCCATTTTAATTTTGGAATTACAGAATACTCTCTTCCAGTGCTATTACCTCAGCATTTCCACCACCAACCACCCATAGTGGACCACCATGTTACACTGTTCTCTCTCCCCACTTTGTATTTGGTCCCTTTGTTCCCCTTCCCCTCTGAATTCCTTAGGTCAATAATCCATTTTCAAGGGCTAGTTTTTGGATTTGGTTTTATCTGATTCTTTGTCATGTTTTTTCTATATTCCACATCTAAGTGACATCATGAAGTATTTTTCTTTCTCATTCTTACTTATTTTGCTTAGCATAATCTCTTCCAGCTATCCAGGTTGCCATAAATGGCATGAGTTTATCCTTGTGATTACTAAGTAGTAATATCCCATTCTGTATATATACCACATCTGTATAACTGATTTACTCATCTGTTTTGGGGGCATTTATGTTGTTTCCAAAGTTTGGCTATTGTAAATAGTGCTGCAAGCACCAAGAAATTCAAGTTTCCTTTCAAATCAGTGTGTTTATGTTCTTTAGGTAGATACTTAGGAATAGAATTACTGGGTCATGTGGTAGATCTGTTTTTAATCTTATGAAAAAATCCCATGCTGGTTTCTATAGGTGTAAAGTTTCCAACAGTGTAAAAGTTTCCTTTTTCTCCACATTCTCACCAGCACTTGTTATTTCTGTTCTTTTTGTTGCAGTCTATTCTCACAAGATTGAAGTGGTATCTCACTGGGGTTTTGATTTACATTTTCCTGATGACACTGATGATGAACATTTTTTCTTGTGCCTGTTTGCCATCTATCTGTCTTCTGTGGAGAAATTCCTATTTAGTTCATCTGCCTATTTTTGAAGTTTTTTTTCTTTTTTTTAAGTTTTATGTATTTCCTATGTATCTTTCTTTTTTTTCCTTTTTAAAAGGTGTATGTATGTATGTATGTATGTATGTATGTATGTATGTATGTATTTATTAAGATTTATTTATTTATACATACAAGCTGGGGTACAGGCCAGAGGCGTGGGGCAGCAAGAAGGTTCACCAGAGACAGAGTGGGGAGCAGAACAGGCAGATCAGAAATACACTGCTGAGGGGATCAGCGGGCGAGGCAGGAGAGGTCTGCCGCACCATGGGGGATTCTCCCTCCCTGGGCGTCGAATCCTCATCGCGTGCTGCAGACAGCTCCACAGCGCAGCGTTCAACTGCTGTGCCACCAGGGAGGCCCTAAAGATTTATTTATTTATGTGTTCATTTACACCTGGTGTGTAAGTCAGAGGTGAGGGAGGCATGAGAGGATTTACCTAGAGACAAAGTGGGGAGCAGAACAGGCGGGTTGACTGAAATACACTGCTGAGGTGAGCAGTGGGCGAGATAGGAGAGGCCTGAGGTTCCATGTGTGTCAGCTCCCTGGCCAGGGATCAAACTCCTGCTATAGTGGCTGCCAGTAGCTTCACAGTTCTGAGACAATAACCCCTTGTGCCACCAGGGAGGTCTTACTGTGTATTTTTCAAATTAGCCCATTATCTGATGTGTGTTGTTTGAATATTATTTTCCCATTCAGGTGGGTGTCTTTTGTTTTAGTGATAGTTTATTTTGTTGCTCAGACATGTTTTAATTTTACGTAGTGTCAATTGTTTATGTTCTTTTCTGTTTTCCTTTTTGTTGGAGATAGAATTGCAAATATAAATCTGAAGTTATGTCATTAGGTGTTTTGCCTATATTTTTTTCTGTATACTTTATTGTTTCAGTTCTTATATCCAAATATTTTATGCATTTTTGTTGACATTTATGTATGTTATGATATGTTGCTCTAACTTCATTCTTTTGCATATGGTTATCCAATTTTCTCAACACTTCTTATTGAAGAATCTACTTTTGCTGCAATATATATTTTCTGGTTTCACTTTCACATATTAACTTTATCTACAGGTGTGGGTTTATTTCTGGACTTTCAATTCTGTTTCACAGTTCCGTGTCTGTTTTGTTCTAGTAATGCTGGATTTAATTATAGCTTTATAGTAAATTTAAATTCTGGATATATAACACTGCTATTTTTCCTCTTTTTTTTTTTTTTTCTCTCAGGATTCCTTTGTTTATCTGGGATCTTTTGTAGTTACATACGAATTTCAGTAATGTTTTTTTTTTCTTTATAGAATTTCATTGATATTTTTGTAGGAATTGTACTGAATCTGTATAGGGCTTTGGGTAAGTTATTTTGACTATATTGATTCCTCCAGTCCATAAGCAGGAAATATATTTTCATTGCTTTGTGTCTTCTTCTGTTTCTTTTAATAATGTTTTAGAGTTTTCTTGTACAGATCCTTCACTAACTTCGTTAAGTTTATGCCTAGGTATTTATTTATTTATTTATTTATTTATTTATTATTTATTTATTTTGTTTTTGGTGTGATTTCAAATGGAACAGCTTTCTCAATTTATTCCTCGTCTAGCTCATTGTTTTTACGAAAGCAACTGGTTTTTGTTTTGATTTATATTCTGCCATTTTACTAAACTGATTTATTGTTTTAGCTATTTTTAGGAGATTCTTTAAGGTTCTCTATTTTTATTTTCATATAGTTACCAAATAATGATATTTTGTCTTTTCCATTCTGGATTCCTTCTTTTTTTTATTTTTAAGATTTATTTATTTATGTATACAAGCTGGGGTACAGGCCAGAGGCGTGGGGCGGCAAGAGGGTTCACCAGAGACAGAGTCGGGAGCAAAATAGACAGATGGATGGAAATACACTGCTGAGGGGAGCAGCGGGCGAAGCAGGAGAGGTTGGCCGTGCCATGTGGGAATTTCCCTGGCCAGGCATTGAGTTTGCATTGTGGCTGCAGACAGCTCCACAGTGCAGGGCTTAACCGCTGCGCCCCCAGGGAGACCCCCTTCTTTTCTTTTTTAATTGCTATGACTAGGGCTTCCAATACTATGTTGAAGAGTGGTGGTGAGAGTGAACATCCTTGTCGTATATCATATTTTAGTGGAAATGCTCTTAATTTTTTAACATTGAGGGTGATATTAGCTTTGGCTTTGTTTTATATGAATTTTATTATGTTAAGAAACATTCCATTTATCCCCAGTATTTTTTTTTTAGGATTTTTCATCATAAATGGATGCTGAGTCTTATAAAACATTTCCTTAGCATAGTGATGCCATCATAATTTTTATATTTCTTTATGTTGATGTGGTTAATTATATGGATTCATTTTTGGATGTTGCACCATCTTTGTATTCCTTGTATAAACCCCACTTGGCCATGGTTATAAACTTTTAAATGCATTTTTGGATTCAGCTAGCTAAGATTTTGTGGAGGATTTTTGCTTCTGTATTCATCATGGGAATTGTTGATGTTCATCTATGAGGGAGATGTGGCAGTTGCTTCTGAAGATTATAAAGAGCAAAAGTAACCTCAATACTAAAACTGCTAAAGCCAAAGACGAGATCTGCAATAATGCTATCTTTTCAAGTTGTTCAAGGCAGTGAGTTGGTAGTGTTCTCCCAAAAGTTTCAAATTGCAAGTAACATTTCAGATGCAGCTTAGTTCTGTTTTCAGCAGGTTTTGCTGACAGTGCCTATTACTTGATTCTCTGATATAAGCAGAGTGGCCAAGGTGGCTGTGGACTTAATTCAATTAGGTACCTTCAGAAATTTTAGACTGTGGCAGTGATACTGTACAAATGCATGTCATACACGTTCACAAGAGAGACTGGTTTTATGGTGTGTCCAACATAGTCATAGCAACCTGGGGTACCATAAACTTAAAACCCACCCAGCAATCCATGGCCTCTCAAGGAGGCAAATCTTTGTCCTACTGAAGTAGACTAGGAGATACATGAAACCCTAAAAGTACAGGTAGAGGAAGGATGAGTGTTCTCAAGACCACCAAGCTAGTTTCCAGTAATCCAAGGTGCATCATCTCAGCACATAGCCAAAAGTCAATGTTCTTTATGGTAGGAGGAGTTCACTTATGGTGCTCTAGGGGCTCTGAGAAGCCCTAGGAATCTGAATGGAGCAGGAGAGAGTGCCTTTTGATATTGCTGAGTTAATATCACCAAACTGAGTTATATGGGCTCAACTCAACAGTCAGTGTTCTTTATAATTGGCCATGCTCACCTATCTTCAGTGGGTCAGGAAGCCAGGAAAGCTCCAGAAGACCAGGCAGGGGCGGGGTTGTGCTTTGGTGCTCACACACATGGCTGTAGTGGACTAGGAAACAAGGGGAAGTATATGGGTTTTTCAGTTGGTAGACATAACTTGGTGTTCTGGGAACTCATCCTACTTCCAGATGTGGAGGGAGGGGCCTCCATTACCACTGCAGGCAGTGAAAATTCCCTGAAATTCTGATTCTAACCAAGGCCTCCAAGTTTGGGAGTGGGAAGGTGCAAGTCATTCTCACCTCTACATTTCTAAAACTACATTTCCATTAAAGTTGATCCCTTGTACACCTATAAATGTATTTCCGAAGATTGTATGTCTAATGCATTTTTGGTGTCAGTTTTGTGAGCCAATTACATTTATTTTTATGTAACAACAACTGTATTAATTATAAAATATGCAAATTAAACATTTCAAATTCCAGAAATAATAGTGAAGAAAAGCTAATTCCAATGATATGTCATGTACAGAAGTCTGTGACTCCCTCCTTGAGCTCAGTAGATCAACTTCTAAGCTAATAGAATTTCTCATATTTAAAGCTCTACCCTTCCAACTTAATCATACAAAAATGTCCAAATTGTCTTATTCTATGTAATCAAATGTTATCTCACCTTTCCTCTCTCTCTGTTTCTTTCAAGCTCTCTCATCTCACTATATAGCTCACTACCCATTAGGAATCTAATGATCACTAAACACATATCAAATACACTGAGGCCTTAAACTATTAATCACGAAGATAATACCATATGCTTAATAAAAAAATAGAATCTCTGTAATATTTGAAGTTCAAATATTAATAAATACATAAAATAATCTAACTTAATTTTATGTATACCTAAATAAAAGAGCATTTATAATGAAATCCCTAGATGATCCTAATAATGACATATATTATGAAGAAGTGCTAGAAATAAGCAAAGAACTAGAGAACCCCATTAATGTTAAATTAAAAGAACTAACAAAAGAGTAATTTAAATTCAAGTAGAAAATATAAAATTATGTATCTTATTTTTTTAAAAAAAGAGAGAAATTAATACACTGATCCTTGAAACAAGCCTCATGAATAATCCTGATTTCTTGTGAAGGACCAGTAAGCACTTTATGTGTGTGTAGTGTGTGTGTATCTTTCACTCTTTCTCTCTTTCTTTATCTATCTATGCTTTATTTACAACTTCTTCCTATTTTCTTCTCTTTTCTTACTAATTAATGTTTTTGTAGGCATTTATCTTTTCATTTATAGCAGATTACAGATATTTTATAATTTTATAATTTTATCTAACTTGCTATAAGGCACTAGAAAGAAATCCCAAGAATGGAAATGTGGGCCGCTTAGCAAATGGTTTCACCAAGAGACATTCTATAAACTAGTCAAAATTAAGAGACATCACTCACAGTCTCTATCAATTGACCTGGAGTTTGAAGTTTTCATTCAATAATATCTCTAGAAACTTATTAATAAGCATGGAAGACAGTAACATTTTAGTTGTAGGTTGTACCCACTGATATCTATTGTGGGATGAAGCTATCCCAGCAGGTTTAGAAAACAGTTATAGAACCCATCTTCCCCAACTCTACCCTGCAAAAGATCTATATTGGGTAGCTTTTGTCAACAAGTAATTCTCTGAGGAAAGTCTGATAGAGCAGCTAGTAAAGATTACTTGATTTCCCCATGGCTTTTATGTTGGGGAACAGTTACTCTGCTCAACAACTAAGAGGCAGCTCACATATTTGGCATGGGAAAGTTATTCAAATCAAACTCAATAGATTCCACTTCTGAGCTGAGGATGATCTCTACCATTGGGATAGGAAGAGCAGGGTGGTAGCACCAGTTGTTCTTATCTCACACACACAGGCCTGATTTCTAGGTAGAGTTTTGTTGGAAGGAACATAACAGTGAAAGGTAAATTCCACCTTCAAACCCTGCATCATAGAGCAGCACAGGGAAAGTAGGAAACATGTTAAGGGAGTAAGCCTCAAAGACTGGCAATTCCACATTCTATCTGAGGAAGACAATTCCATTTAGAACAAATTCTGTTCCAAGGAATGTTGATAAAATCACTAGAATAAGTCAGTGGGCTGAAGTTTGATATGTTACTAAGAGAGCAGGCCAGCTTAAATGTTTAAATAGGAGATTAGGAAAATAGGTCATGAAAGAAGGTCCTGTTAAAATCATATTAATCCCTTATGGTCTGGAAAACTGTGTTTAAACTCCATGGGCCTCCCTGGTGGTGCAATGGGTTAACCGCTACACTACGGTGCTCTCGGCAGTAGCAACGCAAGTTTGACGCCTGGCCAGGGAGATTCCCGCATGGCACAGCAGACCTCACCTGCCTCACCTGCTCCTCCCCTCAGCAGTGTATTTCTGTTAATCTGCCTGTTCTGTTCTCTACTCTGTCTCTGATGAACCCTTTCGCCACCCCACACTTCTGGCCTGTATCCCAGCTTGTATGCAAAAATAAATAAATCTTTAAAAAAATAAACCCACCCTCTTAGATTAAACATGGAGGAATTTATACCATTTAACAGTACCTGGTTTTAGTGCCAGGAGGAATGGCACTAGGCAAGTTCTTGATGATGGACAGACGGATATAAATGAGTCCTGGAGCCCTCCGTGGCTTTTTTTATTTAAACTCTGGCAACTATATACAAGGTGGTGGGTCAGGGGCCAGGAGGCTAGGCCTTCTAGTCCCCTGTAAATCTTCAGCTTCTCGGGGGCTCTCTGCTGCTCCTGCTTCTTCTCTCTGCTCTCTCCTTCTGCACATGTGCACACTACACCACACTAACAGGCTACTCTGTAGCCATGCTAAAGGCTACTGTAAGCTACGCCCTGCCCCAAGCTTTGTTACTCTAAGCCACGAAGCAAGTAGACCTGCAGAGGCTCACTCCAAGGGGAGGGTGGAAAAGCCTGAGCGCTCTCCCACCTATCCCACACTGGTTGAATGAAGAACTAACTTGTAAGTCCCCCAAACTGTGAAAACAGTCTCCATCCAGGTCACAGTCTCAACTGTAAAGAAGGAAAATGTTACTCACTCAGGGAGTTTAAGTATAATCCTGATTAATCAGTGGGTGATAGGAAAAAAAAAAACTGTGCTGACTCAAGAACAATTCCTAAAATCCAGGTTAAAGATGAAAACAAGAAAAAGAGCAGTTATATCAGAAACATGTACAGTCTGCACACTAGCAGAAAAAAAAGTCTACAGCTGTAATAAGGCTAAATAAATAAACAAGCAGAAATAGTTGCTGTAACATAGTATCAAAATGCCTATTTTAAACTAAAAAGAGTATGAAACATACAAAGAATTAGGAAAATGTGACCTATAAATGAGATAAAAAACATAAACTCTTTTTGAGGGGACCCTGATATTTGACTTTGGACTAAAAGACTTCAAAGTAACTATTATTAATATGCTCAAATTGCTAAAGGAAATTATGTTTAAATAATTGAAAATGGTATAATGATAAAGACTCATTAAATAGAGAAGCTGTTATGTAACTAGAAATTGGTTTATTATGGAAATTCTGAATGTGAATAGCAAAATAAGTAAAGGGAAAACAATAATTACAGTGGTTGAATTGTAGATTGGAACTAGAAGAGTCAGCAAACTTGAAGGTAGACGTGTGTGTGTGTGTGTGTGTGTGTGTGTGTGTGTGTGTGCGCACATAATTCTTGTGACCATTATAATGCGCATCTATGTCATGCCTTAGGCTCCCCCAGGTAGCTTGCAGCCCAGGGTTGAGGACCTTCAAGGAAGCATTCTTAGGAAGTCAGATTGCGATATCTCTGCCCATAACCAAATTAAATATAACATTTTTGTATGTAAAAATAATAAAGTAGTCTCCTTTTTTGTAAGAACTATGAATAAGTTTCTCTAGTATTCCTGCATGCATGTAGCCCTTTCCTCATTGTCTAAGACCCCATGATTGGGTCCAGGCGCTGAGCAGCTTCTCTGTTAAGATTATATTCTTGTCCGGTCTAGGGTTAATGTTCAGTACAAAAAACATTCATTCCCCTCCTAACTTGCTAGCCACTTTTCCAAACTTAGCCCACATACCAAGGGAACGTCCCAGGCTGTAAATTACTGATGAAACCTGATTTAGTGCAGGGGACAAATGGTCTCTACTCCAGGCCTGAGACCTGCAGGGGGCAAATAATATCTAAATCTCAATTGGCATATGGTTGGTTTAGCTTATCTCTGGAGTCTCTGTCCATTACATTACCAAATGTCTTCTTCATGACCGGTCCTTTGGATAAGCATTAACAAGTTTATTAAATATTAAAGTTTATCTTCCCTCATCCCTTGTAATCCTCCTTGTCTGAGTTGGTCTAACATTGGTCATAACACTTTAAATCTCAAAATATGCCAAACACGAAGAGAAGTTAATCATTATAGACTTTGAGGGGACAAACTTTAAACATGTGAAATTATCTCTCAGATGTCCTGTTTTTTCTGAAACTAGTAATTGATCACTGTCTGTTTAGAATATACACACATAAGCTATGTAATCTATTATTGTCTGTTACAAATGTACTTGCTTGCTAATTTTTAGTATAAAAACCCCGCTATCTGGGCAATAAAGAGAACGGCTAGATCTCTCTTTCTGGTGTGAGCTCTCTCTCACTCCCTCCTCTTTCCCTCTCGAAGCAACTCCTTCTCCACCCTCCACCCTCCCAGGACCCAACCTCGGTGAGAGCCAGCCTCCTACACATCTACAAAGAACCATCAGCTAACATTATACTTACTTGTGAAAGCTTTCATGACTTCTGTCTAAGATTAGGCAAAAATATCTACTTTCACTTTATCTATTCAAAATTATACTAGAGTTCCTGTTCAGGGCACTAAGACAAGAAAAATGAGTAAATGACATGCACATTAGAAAGGAAAAGTAATGCTGTTTCTGTTTGTATTTATGGTTCTATTTTATTTTTTCTTTTCATTGGTGATTTATTGACTGATTTCTTGAGGTAACTTTGGTTTATAATATTGTACATGACTTATGGGAGTAAGTTTAGACCTCTTCAGATGTATGTTACCACAAGCTATTATTATTACTATTATTATTAATTTTGAGTTATATTTTTATGCCCACAGATGTGCACAGGTTCCGTTCACCTTTCACCAAACCACATGTATCAATACAACAGCCTCCCTCCTGTATTACCTCATTCTTCCCCCATTCTTTCTAGTATGAAATCTTTATTTTATTTCTTTATCCTCAGTTTCACTTTTTTTTTCCAATTTAAATTCCTTTTATGTCCTTTTGTTGCCTACTTACTTTAGTTATGATATCCAGTACTATTATGAACAATAGTAATGACAGTAGACATCCTTGTCTTGTTACCTATCTTAATGATAATGCTCCCAACTTTTCACCATTGAGCATGATGTTGGGAGTGCCTTTGTTATATATGGCATATATGTCTTTTGGGATTGTGAACATTTATTTATTTTTTTTTCTTTTTCCTGGAAGGTATCTGGGGTGAAATCTGAGAAAAGCCTAATACAAAAAGTGAAATATTTATATGATCTGAAGAGAAACCAGGGTATGGAATTCCTAATTTGGGTGCTTTGTAAAATATATTCTTTCCCCAGCTTTATGTATTTTTTTTATCTTTTATTTTTGGTAGTTGGATAATGATATGTCTTTATGTAGTTCATTTTGCATATACATATTTGGGCATTCTCTCTGCCCATTTTCTCCATATTTATTAATTATTTAGGTTTGGGGAGTTACCACATATTATTTCTTTGGATAGCAGTCTGCTCCCTTTGGTGTCTCTCTGCCATGTGGAATACCCATTATGTTTATGTTCTCTTCTAATTCAGTCTGATATTTCTGATTAAGTTTCCTCATTTTTTCCTATCACATTTATTTCTTTTACTCATATTGGGTGTTTTGTATATTTGAATCTTCTATTTCTGAAATTCTTTCTTCTGCCAGTTCAATTTTGTTTAAAGCAATTTCTGTATTTATGTTTATTTCATTCAGAGTCTCTTTTTGAGTTCTTTTAATATTTTCATTTTTTTGATGAAGAACTCGCTTTGTTCCTGGATCCCCTTTGTAATATTTTATATATGCCTGTCTGCCTTTGACTGATTTTCCTTTAGCTCATTTAGGAATTTTACTATTATTGTTTCACAGTCTTTGCTGATTCTTTACTTTCGTATGTTGCTAGAAATTCTGTTCTCATTTTGCTTTTCCATCTTGTGTTTATATGGTCCTTGTTTCTTGTGCATGCTTGCTGCCTTATTTGCTTTTTTGAGTTTGAGTGCTGCAATTTTTTTTTTTTATTTCTCTTCTTAGTTTACCTTAGTGTGAGGTGGGGGAAGGAGGGAAGCTTGTGGGCTATAATACTCTATCTAAATTATTCAGAGGCTGTTCAGCTCTCTATCTTCTCTTCTCTCCATAGCAAGTTCTGTTTGGTGTTTCAGTCCCTCTCCCATCTCCCATGATACGCCTTTCTGCTGTTGATCATGATTTAGCAGTATACCTCTATTCTTTTCCTTTTTTTGTCAAGATTGCTTTGACTATTTGGTGTCTTTTATTATTCTATATAGATTTCAATGATGTTATAATTTTCATGGAATAGGAATTTTTACCTTGTTTGTTAAGTCTATTCCAAGGCATTTCAGACTTTTTAATGTTACTGTAAATTGTATTTTATTAATATTTTTCTTTAATGGTCCTTATTTGTATATAATACAACAGGGTTTTGCATATTGATTTTGTTGCCTGCAACTTTACTATACTCATTTACTGTTTCTAACAGTTTTTTTTTAGTGAAATGTTTTGAGTGTTCTATGTATATTATTATGTCATCTATAACTAATGATAGTTTTACTTATTTTTCCAGTTTAGAAATAGTATATATAATATAAATTATATATTTATGATATATAAGTGTGTGTGTTTGCGTGCGCACTTGTGTGTGTAAATTCTCTGGCTAGAACTTCCAATACTGAACAGTGAACTTCCAGTGGTGGTGAGTGCAGACATATTTTTCATATATCTGACCTCAGAGGGGACTACTTCATTTTTCTCTACATTGGTATGAGGCTAGACATGAGTATAATATATATGGCCTCTGTTATATAAAGATATGTTCCTTCTGTTCCCTTTTAACTAGGAGTTTTAATCATAATGGGTGCTGAATCTTGTCAAATGACTTTTCTACATCTGTTAATATGGTCATATTAATTTATATTTCTTTTGTTGACATGGTGGATTGCATTGATTGATTTGCATTGGTTGAACCATCCTTGCATCTCTGGAATAAATTCCACTTGGTCATAACATGATTCTTTAAAATTTTGTTCAATTCAGTTTACTATTTTTTTTAAGGATTTCTGCATCTATGTCCATTATAGATGATGATCTGTAGTTTTCTATTTTGTGTTGTCCTTGTCTGCTTTTGGCCAGAGTAATTCTGGCCTCATAAAATGTGTTTTCTTTCATTTTTACTGAGTCTAGCTAAGGTTTGCTTATTTTGTTTTGTTTTTTTATCAATACATCAGCTTCTGTTTTTATTCATCGTTTGAACTATCTTCTGATTTCTATTTAACCTATTTCCTATCTAATTATCATTATTTCCTTCATTTTAATGGCTTTTAACTGTTCTTCTTTTTCTAGTTCTTTGGGGTATAATGTTAGATTATATATTAAATTCTTCCTTGTCTCTTGATGCGAGCCTGTATTGCTATATACCATGTTTAGTACTTTTGCTCTGTACCATAACTTGTAGTTGTTTGTGTTTCCATTTTCATTTGTCTCTAGGTAGGCAAATACTAATTTTAAACAACAGTGACTGCTAATTGAGATTTGGCAACATTATTATCTCAGTGACAGAAAGTAAATATTTGTCTACCTTTATAGTCTAGTATTATTATGGTTATATATTATACTTTCAGAAAGTTGAATATTGCAAAATTACACACACATTTCTTATGTTTATATCTCCAGCTATAAATAGTGTTGATTATAAAGATCGATACTTTCTTAGTATACTTTACTTATTTCTTTTTCTATTCATTTAATGACTGAGTACATATCTTACTCGTTGTTAAAACAAAATAAAAGATATTTGTTTATTTTAATGAAGTCTCATTTTTTGCTTATTATTTTTGGTTGGTTGGTTTGATTTTGATTACTGAATTCTGAAGATTCACTTCTTAGTATTTTATTAAAGAAAATTGTATGACTTAATAGAGAAGATCTCAACTGATTTCAAAAGAATTTTAATTGAGAGCCTCCCTGGTGGTGCAATGGGTTAAGAGCGGCGCTTAACCGGAGCTGTTGGCAGCTTCGGTGGGAGTTTGATGCCCAGCCGGGAAGATTTCCACATGGCTCAGGAGACCTTTCTTGCCTCCCCCGCTGCTTCCCTCAGCAGTGTATTTTGGTCGATCTGCCTGTTTTGCTCCCCACTCTGTCTCTGGTGAACCCTCTCACCATCCCACACCTCTGGCCTGCACTCTGACTTGTATGCATAAATAAATAAATAAATAAATAAATAAATAAATAAATAAATCTTTAAAAAATGTTTTTTAAAGAATTTCAATTGATCCTTGATATAGAACAAGTGTTGTGGAGTTTTGCCTATTGTTTTTTTTTTTTTAACCTCCAAAATGAACTTAACAATTTTGAAATAAGTATCAGTATGTACTATAAAATTATTTCCTTTAATTTTGATGTAATATGGACATATTAAGCTTTCTATATTTTTTCATCATGTAGATCCTACCCTTTTCAATAATCCAAATCACTTAATGCAAAGAAAACCATAAGTTAAGATAAAAATTTCTTCAAACTTTTGATCTGAATTTTTATATGTCTCAGGATTAATTTTATTTGTATACTTTCTGAAAGTTACTTTATCAAAATAGGGAAAATATGTCTATTTATATATTAATTATTCTGATTTAATGTGGGTGTTTCTATTCTGTCTCATAGCACTATTAGTCAAACAGGTCAACAACCCAGTCACTGATTGTCTGAGTTGTCAAAGTATAGCTGGTGGGAATATTAGGGATAGAAAAGGACTTGCACACTCTCCCATAGGAGCACACCAGCATTTTTGCAGTCTCCACAATCTTTTGTTTGAAGGACCAATAATGTCTGGCAGGTTTGGGAGGTCTGGCAAGTGTCTTTTAACTACAGTTTCTCCATAGGGAGGGGTAGTTTCAATTAATCTGGGAAATGGTATGAGTGATAGGAACAAGGTATGCCTAATTAATAAGGAGTCCTACCCAGAAATTAAAAATAAATTCCTTAAAAACTCTATGCCCTCATGGCCTTGGGGTAGCTCTACACCTTTTCTGACACTCTGCACTTCCTCACAGTGAGAAATATTCTGGTTAGGCAGGGTACAGGCCCCATGGAAAGTGAAAATATTACCAGAGAATGGAAATCCGTAGGCCTTGTGCCTGCAAAAGGAGAGACATACAGAACAGAGAGTCCACCACTGCTGACATCCAATTGGACTGTCAGGAGCTGAACTTTCCCTGAACCAAGTTCAAAGACCCACATTGGGTGTGCCCAGCCAGGGTCTCTCAGCCAGGGGCCAGTCCATTCAGCTCCTAGCCACAGCCAGGAGCTCAAATGCTCACTAGAAGGGTGTATGTGTGTGTGGGGGTGGGAGGGGGGAATGATGACCCTCTATTTTGAGATGTGATGGTTAATCTCTAGTGAGCTTCACACATTTCTAGCTACATGTGTGCTAATCTTTAGCAAGTTACATCCCCACACCCCTTAGAAAGCTATATTTGTCATAAAAGACCCAAGACATGAACATTTCAGTGTAACCTGCTTTGGGTTCCCACTCCCTATCCTCACAGGGTGCTTTCCTTCCACTGAATAAACTGTCAAAAACTCACTCCTCGAGATCTGTCCTCAAGCTTTGTGGCATGAGACAAGAACTTCTTCGACACATTCAACATTTGGAGGTCCCACTGAGATTTCAGCTCTTAGAGGAGGGAGTAGCTCACAGAGTGATTTATCTCCCTCTCCCTCTCTTGTGGCCATGGCTGACCACCTGCTGAGGAAGCTTATAGGCGTTCACCACTGTGCTGCCAACTCAAGTTCCCTTTTTGTGCACCTGGCTGTTACTAGGTGCCCCCTCTTCTTTTTTTTTTCCATTTATCAAAAGTTGTTTTATTGACAAAACAGATTACTTATAATTTGTACAGGGGTGGCTTCAAAACTTTTTACAAAATTGTGCAGACTGTATATCTCTGGATATGTACATATTTTACACATTTTTACAATTTAACAATAATTATATAAATACATCCTCTAATGGAAGAAACGCATATTCACTAGAAAGAAACCCACATTTACTAGACATTTGCTTGGTCATTAAGAATACCCAATCTGTGCAATTCCTTTGGTGGCAGTAATCGCTCCTCTAGGATATTAGTAGCTGAAGTTTACTTAGGAGAATCAGGGGTGAAAAATATGCAGACCTTAGCTGAATGGACTGATCCCTGACTGACAGACCCTGGCTGGGCACACCCAGTGTAGGTACTTGAACGTGGTCCAGGGAAAGTTCGGCTCCCAGCACTGTGATTGGATGTCAGCAGTGGTCACTCTGTTTTGTACATCTCTTAGATGTATTTGTCTTTTATGACAAATATAGCTTTCTTTTTCTCTCTCCTATGGGCGGCTGTCCTCTGTTTTCTTACGCAATCTTTTGGGCACCCATTGTTCATCAATGGCTATTAGTGCTATTATATAATTAAAGGCTAATATTAGTGCATCAAAGGCTATTACTTTCCTATTAGCTAAATTTCCTGTTAATCCTACCATGTTTTCTCTCTTACCACTTGACACTTCTGACGTAGTCAAACTTTACCCTTCCAACCATGGCCATTTCCTCTCCTGCTGCCTTCCTCTCTGTCCTGCGTCTAGCACCTCTTTCTTTGAGGATCTAATGTCCTCCTCCTGACTCCCTCAGAGGAATTCCTCCTCCATCACCTGGTCCCCTCCCCTAATACCTTGCTTTTTGCTGTCTTGTTTTTGGCTCCTGTCAGCACTTCAGATATATAAGTTTGTACTCTGCCATCACTTATGCTGGGAAGCTATTATTTTTTTCTTCCCTTTATTTTGACCTTCCCACAATTTGGGTCTGGATTTTGCACACCTACTGCGTTGTCAGGAACTACCAAAGGCCAAGGTCTATATATGGCCCTTCATGACTTTCATTAGTCACCCTTTCTTTTTTTTCCTTTTTAAAAGATTTCTTATTTTTATTTATTTATGCATATGAGACCTGGGATATGGGCCAGAGGTACAGGGGTAAGAGGATTCACCAGAGACAGTGTGGGGAACAGAAGAAGCCGATCTATTGAAATACACTGCTGATGGGAACAGCGCGGAGACAGGAGAGTTCTCCTGCACCATATGGTTAGCTCCCTGGCCGGGGATCAAACTCATGCTACAATGGCTGGTGAGAGCTTGATAGCACTGAGACTTTAACCCCTGTGCCACCAGGAAGGCCCTCGCCTTTTGGGTTCTTTTGGGTGTGCTGCGTGGCCATTACTTTTGCCTCCTTCCTAAGCTACCAGTTCTCCAGGGGTTCATACTGGCCGCACCGTTGCGCTGAGGCCTCCCAGACAACCAATGGTTTGACTGTGGCAGCTGGGCCTCCTCTAGGGCACTAGGGCACAGCTTTCCCACATCAACTGAGGTAATTCTTTGGAGTTTCCTGGTCTTATTGTTTTTAATGACTCAATTTCAGTTTCAGGACCTTCTCAATTGGGCTTAACACAGGGACTTAAAACTTTAGGGGCAGCGCCTCCTTGTGGCGCAGCGGTTGAGTGCTGTGCTGTGGAGCTTACTGTCGGCAGCGGTGGCGCGAGTTCGGTGCCCAGCCAGAGGGATTCCCACGTGGCGAGGCAGACCTCTCTCTCCTGCCTCGCCCACTGCTCCCCTCAGCAGTGTATTTCCTTCGATCTGCCTGTTAAAAAAAACAAACAAACAAACAAACAAAAAAAACCTCTAGGGGCAAAAAGAAAATGTAAAGGGTGAAAAATCCTACCAATTCCTTTCCCGGGGTTCAAGAGACTGACCTCCCAGTAGCCCCAGCTCTCAGACTCTAAGAAATGATTTAGATCCAGGTATGAGAATGGAAACTGACAGGGATGTCTTTTTTCCACACTCTGTTTTTGACTAAGATGGCATACAAGCCATCATCCACCTGCAGGCCCTTGGAATGCACTTTAAGACACTGGGATGCCTTTGATCCACCAATACAGCACAAAAAATGACTTGTCTTCTTTTGCACTGGCACCTGGCCCAAGTACAAACTCAATGACGGTAATACTTGTTCTCCTGAAGGAAGTATCAAATACAATACCATTCTCCAGCTAGACTGCTTTTGTAGGCAACAGGGAAAGTGAGCAGTTTCCATAAGTGCAAATTATTTTTTGCCCTCAGGGAAAACCCAGAACTGTCTTAAGCACTGCTATATGTATCGGCTCTTCTTAGATATGGCCACTGGAGGGAGCCTCTCTCATGTTCCTTTAAGTCCTCTCCAGGACAGTGCTCCAAACCTGCCCTGTGCTGTGGGTCCAGACTCCAAGATCCCTGCTATACCCTCTTGCTTGCCTTACCCTAAGGTCCTGCAGTCACACCCCCTGTGGCCTTACCCCACCCAGCCTCATAGTCACTGTCAGTTTCACTTTACCCATTACAATCCAGCCTTAGAGGGTCTGGACTTGTTAGAATTCAGGTTTCTTTTCAGGTCAAATGAGATGTGGGCTCCTATATGGGTGACCTGAATGCATATATTGAGTTATTCCATGGGGTCACCACTATCTCTGATTTAATCTGGAGGGATATCATGTTTTAACCGACACTCAGAAGCAGGCAGGTTTTCAGGAAGCTGAGAAATACAGGGATGAGGTCTTAGCAAATGGACCGGGAAAGAGTGCTAACACTTACTGCTCTGGACCCAGGCTATTCCTTGAGAGGATCCCCAGTGGAAACATGAGGAGTCTTTGAGGGATTGGAAATGGAAGCATTTTATCTTATTTGTTCTTGAGTGACACAGGTGGCCATATTTAAATCTGTTGACTACTCCAAATTCTCTACAGTTGGCCAAGGTCTGAATGAAAACCTCTCAGCCTTCCTTGAGCAGCTGAAGGTGGCTCTTAAGTTCACTACCCTTGAACCATGCACCCCTGAGGCAGAGCTCATTTTAAAGAACAAATTTATTACTCAGTTGGTCCTGCACATCAGAAGGAATTTATAGAAATTGGCTCTGGGGCCAGAGAGAGATTTGGCTAACCTCTTAAAGGTGGCAACCTCTGTATAGTATAATTGGGGTCAGGATGGAGCCCAAAGGCAGGAAAGAAGGAAACAGAAAAAAATGATTGCTTTAGTTGTGGCACTTGTTTCCTATAAACCAGAGGAGTGCTTGCAAGCCCGTTCTTGGTGCAGAAAGCCAGGACACTTCAAACAGGATTGCCCCAGCCAACAGCAGAAACGTCCAAGGCCCTGTCCAGAATGCAGAGATCACTGCAGAGCCTTCTGTCCCAAGGGCAGAGGCACCCAGGGCTGGGAGGGTTTCTGCAAACAGCCTCAGTCAGACGGTGCAACAGGACTGACAGGACCAGGGGCTCTCAGTTTGACTTGCCGCCTCCCATATCACCAATGAGGAGCCTTGAGTGGTCCTTATGGTCAAGGGAATAGAGACCCAATTTGCTTTACATACCAGAGCCACATTTTCAGTACTTGTGGCCTGTCCAGGTCTCCCCCTCCCCCAAAGTACCACTGTGAGAGGAATCTCACAGTACTCACTAGATTTTTCTCTAAACTTCTTAGTTGTTCTCTGGGAAACCTTTTTTTTTTTTTTTTTTTTTTTTTTTCCTCTAACTCCTTCTTTGTGATCACTGAGAGCTCAACTCCGCTACAGGTACTGGATTTAATGTACTGATTGTAAGCTACTGTCCTATGGGCCAAT
>PVIJ01004967.1:0-72117 GCA_004024925.1 Scalopus aquaticus | reverse complement strand
CAAAGGCCCGTTTTGGTTTTTACACATACTTTATATACTTTCTTAACCATACCAGTTATGCTTATCCATACCATTACCTTTATCTTAAGGAAAACATACATTATCCTTATCTCAAGCAAAGCAGATGTACAGAAGCAAATGTAGCAGTTAGGATATCCTGTGCCATCATGACAGGCTGTAAATCCTTTGGCGGGCTTTTCCCAGGCCGTTAGTCTTTTGGCGGGCTATTTCCCAGGCCTATGGAGGTCTTAAATGTCCTTCAGTAAGGGCAGTTGGAAGCATAATTGGCTGTGCCATATCCATTGCCCTGGTTGCAATTCACCTAATGGATCCTTATATATTCCCTAACAATTATCCCTTAAAATCAGAAGCTAGGGAAGGGCTTAGAAAAATTATCTCTAGCCTGAAAGCACACGTTTACTCCAGGCACCTAATAGTTCCTGCAATATGTCTTTTCTGGGAGTAAGAAAATCTAATGAGGAATGGAGGTCAGTATAGGATCTCAGAATAATTCCTATTCACCCTCTAGTCCTTAACCCTTAGACCATCCTCTCCCACATCCCAGGAGGCACCCTATGGTATACTGATCTGAACCTAAAGAATGTTTTCTTTTCCATACCCTTATGTCCTGACTCCCAGTGTTTGCTAACCTTTGAGTCCTACTCCAACAGGGATGCCCAGCTAACATGGACCATCCTCCCACAGGGCTTGTAGGACAGCCCCCACCTCTCTGGCCAGGCCTTCAAAAGGGGTTTATCTGAATGTGCTAGTTCCTCAGTCACTGTGATTCAATTGCAGATGGCCTTCTCCTTTGTGTTCCCACAGAAGAGAATTGTCTGGAGGGCACAGCTGATCTTTTAAACTTCTTGGCTCTTAAAGGGTATTAGGTTGCTTGAACAAAAGACCAGCTCTATTAAGAAATGGTCACCTATTTGGGCTTGGTTCTCTTTGAAGCAACGGGAAAGCTGAGTAAGGAAAGAGTGGATACTATAGCTGCTTTCCCACTCCCCAAGACATTCCATCAGTTACAAGAGTTCTTGGGCAACACAGGATTTGTAGATTATGGATCCCAGGATATGGGGAAATGACTTCCCTTTATCAGCTTAATCAAAGAGGCTTCTGCTATAAAACCAGAAGCCAAGCAGGCTTTTAAACAGTTAAAACAATCCTTTAAACAAGTCCCTGTTCTAAGGCTCCCTATTGGAAAGGACTTTGATCTGTTTTTATCTGAGAGAAAAGGAATGGCCTAAAGAGTTTTGCCCCAGCAGATGTGGCCAGTCTGCCAGCCTATAGGGCACCTTAGCAGGGAGCTGGGCCTTGCTGGGGTAGGATGGCCAGCCTGTCTACTCACAGAAGTGACTGCAGCCCACTTAGTCCCTGAAGCTCTCAAACTAACACTTGGAAATGACCTTACAGTCTCTACTACTCATGATGTGGTTAGCCTTTTGTCCTCTAGGGACAATATCTGGCTTACAGATGCCCAGTTACTAAAATGCCAGGCTGTCATGCTGGAAACCTTTCATTAAATTTAAAAACTTCTCTGCCCTAAGACCTACTACTTTTCTCCCAAGTTTAGCCTCAAAAACTGAGGAGCTTAAGCGTGATTTTGGCCAAATAATTCAGGCCACTACGCAGCCCACAGTGACTTGCAGGAATATCCTCTGGAGGACCAGGACTGGACTCTTTACTGATGGGAGCTCCCTGGTAGAACAAGTGGTGAAAAAGGTAGGGCATGCAGCCATGACTCAGACTGAAACTATAGAGAGACAGCCACTTCCTGCGAGGACTAGTGCCCAACTGCTTGAGCTTATAGCCTTAAGTGGAGCCCTAGAATTGAGCAAGGGCAAAAGAGTCAATGTTTACGCAGACTCGTATCACTCATTCCTAGTACGCCATGCCCACACAAGTATTTGGAAAGAGAGACAATATCTCATTGCAGATAGATCTCCCATCAAATACCTTAAGAATATGGACAGACTCTTGACAGATGTCTCCCTCCCATGAAAGGTGGTGATTATTCACTGCTGAGGGCAGAAAAAAGAGGAAGATGAGGCAACAGAAGCCAAACATGGGGTTGATGTAGAAGCGAAGGTGGCTGCCTGATTTTCAGGGCAGAAACTAGAGGCCACCCTGATATGTTATGAAATGATCCAGTTAGAAATATCAAACCTCAGTACTCCCCCGAGGACACTCAGTGGGCATTTGACAAAGACTGTACTTGTCAGCCCATAGAGTAGCTAAAGTTTAATGTTAACAGACTGTTTCTTCCCACCTCTTTCCAGTGGAAGGTTCTTAAGACTCTACACTCAACTTTTCACCTTGGCAAGCATAAAAGCTTGCTTATAGTCCAGAAACTATAGCAAAAAACATTCGTAAAACTATCAAACAAATCTGTGGCAGTTGTGAAGTGTGTGCAAATCCCTCAAATCACAGAAGAGCCCTGGGAATGTAGTACAAGGGCCCCTGTCTTGGAGAAGACTGGCAAATAGACTTCAGCCACCTTCCCTGGGCTCCAGGAATATCGATTGCCTTTTGTCTGAGTTGACACTTTTTTTTTAAGAGTTTTTATGTATTTATACATACACGCTGGGGTACAGGCCAGAGGGTGGGGCGGCGAGAGGGTTCACCAGAGACAGAGTGGGGAGCGGAACAGGCAGATCAGAAGTACACTGCTGAGGGGAGCAGCGGGCAAGGCAGGAGAGGTCTGCCACACCATGTGGGATTCTCCCCGGCCGGGCGTTGAACTCACATTGCGCGCTGTTGACAGCTCCACAGCGCAGCGATCAATCGCTGCGCCGCCAGGGAGGCCCTGAGTTGACACTTTTATAGGATGGTTGGATGCCTTTCCCTGAAGGACTGAGGTGTCTCTGGAGATGGTTAAGATACTCCTACAGGAAATCATACCTGGCTTTGAACTCCTTTGGAGTCTCCAAAGTTATAGTGGGCCCTCATTACAACCACTGTTGTTCAAGGGCTGTCAAAAACTTCAGGCATAGACTCTCTTTCTTTTTTTTTTTTTTAAGATTTATTTATTTATGCATACAAGCTGTGGTACAGGCCAGAGGCGCGGGGCAGCGAGAGGGTTCACCAGAGACAGAGTGGTGAGCAGAACAGGCAGATGGACAGAAACACACTGCTGAGGGGAGCAGCAGGTGAGGCAGGAGAGGTCTGCCGCACCATATGAGAAGCTCCCCGGCAGGGTGTCGACAGCTCCACAGCACAGCACTTAACCACTGCTCCACCAGGGAGGCCCCTCAGGCATAGACTTTCACCTTCACTGTGCCTGGAAGCCTCAGCCTTCAGGCAAAGTGGGAAGGATGACTGGCTTTATCAAACACCAATTACAGAAATTATACCAGGAGACATACCTCCCTTGGCCTGAGCTCCTTCTTATCACCCTGCTGTGCCTTAAAACTAACCTTAGCTAGGAGGAACTGAATCTTTTTTTTTAACTTTTTAATATATTTTTATTTATATCTTTTACATCATTGTATATTCCTCATAAAATTCCCAATATCAGTTTACCTGTGAACCATCACCATAGTTCCTTGTGCATGTATACACACACACACACACATACACACACACACACACACACACACATTTTAAATCATTCTTCCTTTTTGTGCAGTGCATTCTTCCTCCTTTCAGGTATTGTCCCTGTAAAATTCTGGTCACCAATGCACCTGTGCACCATCATGTGTTCTTCCCTCCCGTTTTGATCCCTTTCCTTCCCCCTTCCTGCTGAGTGTCTCTGGTTAATAGCTGCCTGTTGATTTTAGTTTTTAATTTATTATAGTTATTTTTTTTCCTGATTCCTTATTTGGTTCCCCTACATTACTACTATAAGTGAAACCATTCAATGTTTTTCTTTTTTCTTTCTGGCTTATTTCATTGAACATAATCCCTTATAGCTTCAACTATGTTGTTGGGAATGACATGAGTTTATCTTTTTGATTGCTGAATAGTATTCCATTGTGCATCAATACAACATCTTCTTGACTCAGTCATCTATTTTTGGGCATTTGGGTAGTTTCCATATCTTGCTTATTATAAACAGTGGTGCAATAAACAGAGGGTGCATGTATCCTTTTGGATTGATGTTTTGTGGCCTTTGGGTAGATTATTAGGAGTAGAATTGCTGGGTCATATGGAAGCTCCATTTTTAGAGTTTGAGGAACTGCCATAAAGCTTTCCATAGTAGTTGGACCTGTTTGTATTCCCACCAGCAGTGTAGGAGAGTTCCTTTTTCTTCACATCCTGCCAACATTTGTTGTTTCTAGTGTTTTTTTTTTTAATATTTGCTATTATTGCTGGTGTACGGTGGTGGCTCATTATGGTTTTGATTTGCAAAAACTCTCCTGACCAAAAAGGAGAATGGAGGTATCACACTTCCCAACTTCAAAATATACTACAAAGCCATAATAATTAAAGCTGCATGGTACTGGAACAAAAATAGACACACAGACCAATAGAATCCAATAGAAAATCCAGAAATAAACCCACATATTTATGTACAGCTAATCTTTGACAGAGTTGCAAAAAATATGCAAAGGAACAAGGACAGTTTCATCAATAAATGGTGCTGGAAAAACTGGGCAGCTACATGCAAAAAAAGAAAAATGAAGCAGACTACTACCTCAAGCCATGAACAAAAAGCAATTCAAAATGGATAAAAGACTTGCATATAAGACCTGAATACACAGAAGAAAGTATAAGCAAAACACTATATGACATACATCATACTAACTTCTTTAAAGGCACATCTCCCAAATCAAAGAAAGCGAAGGAAAAAATAAATAGCTGGGACTACCTCAACCTAAAAAGCCTCTGCACAGCAAAAAAGACATTAACCAAAACAAAGAGATACCCTACTGACTGGGGAAAAAATTGCACACAATACTACTGATAAGGAACTAATCACAAAGATCTACAAAGGACTGACACAACTCAATGCAACAAAAACAAAGTAAACAATCCAGTCAAAAAATGGGCAGAAGAGCTAAAAAGACACTTTTCTAAAGAGGAAATACAAATGGTCAACAGGTATATGAAAAAAAAAAAAAACATTCAACACGACTTGTAATCAGGGTCTGAATCCTTTTGAAGGCCCTTTTTCACCAATGATTTCCTTGATGAAGAAACGGCTGCCCTGATAAAGGATGCCATTTCCAAAGCATAATTTCAGGAAGCTTTATAGCTGTATGATCGTCCAGCATGGTTCCTTGTGAATCAGAGGAGCCCCACTTCCAACCAGGGAGTGATAAAAACCCTCCCCTCTCTATCCCTTCCTTAGATCAAGTGGAGTAGACCTCACACAGTAATCCTTGCAATACCCACATGAGCCAAGTTGATGGGGATAGACACTTTGATTCACCACACTAGACTAAAGGCCTAGAAACCTGGAGACTCTGGGCCTGACATTCCTTCACTGAGCCACTCTCCTCCTGACTATTGCTGTGAGCCCTGATGATATAAAACTAAGGCTTACTAGAAATTGCCAGCCAAGAGAAGTAACTTTCATTTCAGGCCTGACTCACTCAGATGCCTCATATGTGTGTGTTCTTCACCACTTTAACACACCTGTTCACTTGTGTATTTGGAATTGGGCTGTACTCTGTTACACCTCCTGAGTGGACTGTTTGACAGAAGGTCCTTTTCACCTCAGTATGCATGTTTTGTCTTGATGCGGTGGATTGCAGAACCTATTTAGAGCAGGCGGGTTTGGGGGTTCTGGGATACCCCTCCCCCTGCCCTGAAACACTTAGATATGTATAGTCTTACATGCTAGCCCATAAATATAACTGAATTCCACAACATTTTCTGGAAGTGGGAAGGGGGTGTCACTTTTAAAAATAACATTATTTAGTAAGGTCTAGGACCATTTTTATGAAAAGAGTAAAATACTGTCATTCAATCCCCAGGTTAAGTGCTATACAATATAGACTTAACAAATGCTGCTCTTACTAAATACCATTTAGTAAAGAGCTTGATTGAATACATCATTACTCCTATTGAGAACCATGAGGGTCCTTGTGTTATCAGGCAGAATGAGAGGCACACCAGGAACCCCAAACCTGCCTGCTCTAAATGGGTTCTGCCATCCACCACATAAAGACAGAACTTAATTTTAGTACATAAGAACTTCAACAGAAAAAAAAAAAGCTTTAATAGAATTAGTGTGCAATAGAGAGGAGAGGAGAGAAGAGAAAGAATATGGTTTCCAAATGAAGCACTTAAAGTTACAATCCCCTGGTAGATAAATGCTAAGTTGAACAGGGCTCGCCCAAAGTAGTGAGATGGATTTGGATAGGCAGGCAGGGCAGAGGCTTCCCACTCAAGTAAAAGTGCTACAGAGCAGGAAGAGGGGTACCCCAGAACCCCCAAACCTGTCCTCTCAAAATATGTTCTGCCATCTGACGCATCAATACAAAATATATATGACCTTTTGTGGAAACAAAATTTAATACAGTTAGATAAGACAAAGAATACAGTTCCTTAATCAAACACCCAAAGTTACCCCACACCTCATGGGTAAAAGTCCCCCCAAATGGGATTGGTCCAAAGCAAGTCCCAAAAGCCTGCCACAAGTCTAAAACACCTTTTGGCAGGGACCCATAGAAAAGGGTCATAAACAGCCAGACAATTCTGGGAGGAACCAAAATATATTTTAGCATGGAACCATATAAAAGGGTAAGAAACAGTCAGACAACTTTGAGAGGAACAGAGCAAAATCAAAACCAAGATCAGCATTGCCATAGTCAACCTCCCCATGGGTCTCTGACCCACATCTGTTTTATTCAGTCCAGGCCAGTGCAGCTTCTTTACATGTCTCTCTGCTCCGTGTGCCTCTTCTGGCTTTCCATCCTTCCTTCCTTCTCCTGTCTACTCTATGTCTCTTCTCCAGCTTTTTATCTCCTGCTCAGCTCCACCCTCCCTTGGGTGGGGCAGGGAATCTGGAACACACCCTTATCCTGGGGACCACCCTTTTACAAAAGTACCAGCAAGACACAAATCCCAAGAAAGTGTAGAGCATGGCTTTTGGTCAAGACTGCACAGCTACAGCAGTGCAGCTTGTGGTCACCACTTTGTAGATATATCAAATCAGCATGGAAAGTTCCCCAGCATATAGACCCTACACGAGTACATCAATGGCAACCCATTTGGGCCATGTTCCCATTGCTTAAATTACTCATTTCTTGTGGTTGGTCCCGGTCCTCAATCTTCTTGGGCACAAGAGAAGAGCCCAACCAAGATCAGCGTTCCCATTGTTAACCTCCACACAGTTCTCTCACCTACATCTGTTTCAACCCGTCCAGGCCAGTGCAGATTCTTAACATGTCTCTCTGCTCTTTGTGCCTCTTCCGGCTTTCCATCCTGCTTCCCTCCTTCTCCAGTCTCCTCGCTAGCTTTTTCTCTCTTCCCCAGCTTCTTATCTTTCCTGCTCAGCTCCACCCTACCTTGGGTGGTGCTGGGAAATTGGAAAATCTTCTTTTCCTGGGAACCACAATGTTACATAAGAAGAATGAGAGATAAGTAATAATAATAATAATAATAACAATACCTGAAAAAATTAGAAATAGCTTCCAAAATGTCATTCCAATTAATTTTTGCAAAATATGATGTATTTATAACTTTAAACTAGTCTTTATAAATAACTATCCCCAGAGTCTGACTATAAAGTCCAGAAAGAAACTGTAAATATAATTTGCCACAGACAGCAAGGGATTAATTTAAAGGTTCAAAAGGACTAAAGGTCTGCTGTCTGCTGAAATAGCAATAGAAAGAAATGCAGGCTGTTCCTCAAATTGTGGATGGGCTTCTTAGCTTAGTTTTCCTATCATGGCCTTGGCTATATTAATATAGGCAGGGCTTTATTTATTTATATACTCATTTTTAGGATTTTTCTTTTTAAAAAAAAATTATTTATTTATGCATACAAACTAGGGTACAGACCAGAGGTGTAGGGTGGCAATACGGTTCACCAGAGACAGAGTGGGGAGCAGAACATGCAGCTCGACGGAAACACACTGCTGAGGGGAGCAGTGGGCAGGAGAGGTCTGCTGCTCTATATGGGAATCTCCCTGGCCGGGCGTCGATCTCACATTGCTCCACAGTGCAGCGCCTAACCACTGTGCCACCAGGGAGGCCCCTTAGGATTTTTCTAAGCCATATACCTAAAAGGATTCTAGGCAGTTTACAAAATTAAATACAATAGGAAATATAAAGTGTAAAAAAAAAAAAAAGAAAAAGAAAATGTGCTTGGATTCCTGGTCCTGTTTCTATGGTTTCTACTTGTGGCCCTAATCCAGGCATCAGTGCCAATCCAGTTCCTACTCAGAGAAAAATAAAGGAAATGTTGGACTCTTAAAAGTAAGAAGTGCTCAGTTATCAGATACAATATCTTTAAGTTATTGGAAACAGTGCGGGGAGACTTAGTATATCTTCTTGGAAAGAGACATTTTTTAGACTGTGCTGGAGTTCATCATCAGGGCCTCTGCCTTGTTCATTTGTTGTTATCACTCTGATTGTCTAGTAATCCAGTCTTTTTACTGTATGTGGTTACTATGCTATCCTGGCATATTAACCTTCACATACTAATTTAAGGTTACTAGATAAGGTGATAAAATACAGGATGATAATATATCTGACTCTGAGATAAGTAACAGCTTGTTTTAGAATACCTTATATCCCAAATATTACGTAAGACTAACCTCCAAGTCTCAATCTCCTTTTCTTTAAAAAGGTCACAGTTAAACATTCATGGCAAGATTGTTTCAAAAATGAAAATATAATATATTGCATAGATCATATTTATGCTAAAATACTTATTTTAATCATTTATTTAAGTGCATGGTAACTGGGACATCCTGTCTTTTATCTGGGGACTTGAAAGCAACTTCTAAAGATTCCCCTGATGGTGTTAGACTGCTTGCTTATATGTGCTGTTACTGCTTGCTTATATGCCCCATGTTGATAACTATCAGAGCTCAGGCTTTCCTAATCTGTGAAATGCACTAACCTAGTATCCCCTTCCTGGTCCTTACTAATTTATGTAAGTTCATTATTTACCATTTTCTGTGAATGATTCCCTCTAGATAGTATGTTCTGTGTCTGTATGAATTTACTATACTTGCCTGCTGTTTTGTATATGGCTGGCATTCCTCCAAAATGCCTTCTCCTATGTGGCCTGTTACTCTCACTTCACTGGCATTATGTCCTAGTTTTGTCTGGGGCAGTTCTATTAAAAGCAGCAAATAATTAGATAGCATCTATTTAGTTCTAGACCTTGTGTGAGATTCTGCAAACAAAAAGGAGCAAGATAGGTGCCCTATCTTCAGATACCTCAGAGTCAGGCATAATAAGACCATAGAAGTGATGATATTATTATTAACTACCTTTTTTGGATACTTACTGCAGGCCAGATATTATCTGTCTGAAATTTTGCACAAACCAAGCCAAACATGTGTATCACCTCTTCTAAGAAAAAAAAAAATTGAGATTCTGAGGATAATCAAAATTCACTAAATAAATAATTTCTTAAAGCAAAACCGGAGAAGGAATCTAGATCTTTGACACAAGATTGAATGCACATTGCATTGGCCCAGTCTCAGCTAAATCCATTATTAATATAGAGCCTTTATTTTTTATGACCAGCATATTTTCCTAGAAGAGGGGGGGAATAAAACTGGTATACAGTAATGCAAATTTATTTTTTTGCCATTTCTTTCCTGTGACAGTAACCCTGGTTAGAAGGTCCACTATCATTAGGATTTCTTAATTTCTTTGTAATTACACAGAGTGAATTCAGGTAAACATGATTGATATCCATTTTCTTACAAGAGGAACCTATTTATATGTATATGGTGATCAGAGCAGAAAGTTTAGATAGGCTTCTCCTTTTCCTTTATCTAGGATGAATGACTCTTTACAGTCATACTGTCACAGATATTTTGGTCTTTCTACTATAGAAATAGTGATGCAAGAAATTACATTACCTTTCTCATTATAAAATATCCAACTTCAGCTTTGGGTCCAAAACCATCATGGGAAGTTCTAGAATAATCAAAGGATTTACATCTCAATGCCCACCCCTCTTTCTGGTTTAAAATAATAGTGGTAATAGAGAGATCAATGACTTCTTAACATTACTTACCTCCTGTCATTAATGTATATTACTTTACATGTTTCTTAGTGAATTCCAGATATGTATAAGATTTGTTCTTTCCTGAAGAGCAGCTTACTCTGCAGAAAGCTCACAGGTCAGTCCTGTACTCTCCATGATGTTTTAGCTCAGGCACTCATGGCTTTCTTGAAAATAATCCCTTAGTTTCTCAAGCCTAACTCTCCAGATAGAAAGTTGACTATGTCCTACACAACATCAATTGTGATCTCTTCTAAATGAACTGCCGTAAAATCAGGTGCCCCAAATTTGGTTTTAGCAACTGAATTAAGAAAATTCAGGATTTAGGGCCTCCCTGGTGGCGCAGCAGTTGAGCGCTGCGCTGTGGAGCGTTGGCAGAGAGCGATGCGAGTTTGACGCCCAGCCGGGAAGAATCCTACATGGTGCGGCAGACCTCTCCTGCCTCACCCGCTGCTCCACTCAGCAGTGTATATCTGATCTGCCTGTTCTGCTCTCCACTCTCTCTGGTGAACCCTCTCACCGCCCCACACCTCTGGCCTGTACCCCAGCTTGTATGTATAAATAAATAAATCTTAAAAAAAAAAAAAAAGAAAAGAAAATTCAGGATTTAGACTGATGTGGCCGCTCAATAGGTACTGAGGGCAAGAAGGACAGATATACTGGGGTAGATTAGGAGCAGTCTAAAAGATATCTAGCAGTAATGTATTTCTAAGTATAGAAATACATTGAGAATTTTAGGGAGCAGAAATCTAGGCAGAACTGATATGCTAGAAGCAACATTATTTCTAGACTATTAATTACTGGTTCAAGGAAGTCCATAATGGGTATCTATTTGGAAGGTACTTTTAATCACACCTCTGCTTATCAGCTCTAAGGTGCTTGGATAAATTCTAGTTTGAGAGAGCACTGTAAAAAGTTAACTAGTACAGATAAAACAGCCCAGTTGGTGTTTCTCCCTAAGTAGCATTTCCTTTCACATGTTGGAATGATTAGAATAGTAGGTATAGCTTCTGAGATGGCTAATGTTTCACTAATACCACACTGCCTTTTTATGCTTTAAAAAAATATACTATGTTTTCAATAAGAAAACACGGAACAAATAGTGCAAGTGAGAAAGCATGTTGAAATATAAGAACTAAAGGGCAGTCTAGTATGTTTAGGCATTTAGCTCCAGAGTCTGAACATAAAAGAACTAAGTATTCTATTTTATGTTTGTTTGATTGTTTTAAGATTTATTTTATGCATACAAGCTAGGGTACAGACCGGAGGCTTGGGGCGACAAGAGGGTTCACCAAAGACAGAGTGGGGAGCAAAACAGGCAAATCAAAGGAAATACACTGCTGAGGGGAGCAGCAGTGGGAGAGGCAGGCGAGGTCTGCTGCACCGTGTGGGAATCTCCCTGGCCAGCGTCAAACTCACGTCGCCGCCACAGACGGCTCCACAGAGCAGCGCCTAACTGCTGCGCCACCAGGGAGGCCCAGAACCAAGTATTCTATATGTAAAGATTGCTTTTAAAACACTTTTAAAAATATCTCACCCAGGGCCTCCCTGGTGGTGCAGCGGTTAAGTGCTGTGCTGTGGAGCTGTCAGCAGCAGCGAGGAGAGTTCAATGCCCAGCCGGGGAGATTCCCACATCCCTCTCCTGCCTTACCTGCTGCTCCCCTTAGCAGTGTATTTCCTTCCATCTTCCTGTTCTGCTCCCCACCCTGTCTCTTGTGAACCCTCTCACCGCCCCTCGCCTCTGGCCTGTACCCCAGCTTGTATGCATAAAAAAATAAATCTTAAAAAAAAAATCTCTCATCCACTTTCTCAATGCCACGATGACTCTGCCCTGGGTATTCAGGACTCTGGCTGCTCTGTGGGGTTTAGTGGTCACCTGTGCACATTATGTCACCTTCAGGCTGCAACGAATTCACTGTGACCTGTACTTGGAAGTCCCTCGGTCTTCAAAACTTCACCTTTTTCCAAAGGCAGATGTGAAGAGCTTGATCTCTTATGTGGTGAACAGGGAAAACTGATTCAGATCTTGTTAAGTTGCTGTTTAAAGCCTTATCACTGTGATTCACCAACTGGACAAGTCCTTGGCAAAGCTGAATATTGTCAAGCTGACAGCTCAGGAAGGGAAACCAACTTGATATCCTCGCTAACTGAATTCTGCCCATATTGCTAAAGAGACATGTCATACTTGACTGAGAGAAAGGCTGCAGATTTCCTGCAGTTTGAAAGAAACAAAGTTGTCCGTTCTATTGTACAGCATGGTCCTGCTTTCCACCAGCTACCTGGGATAATATGCTGTGTGACCATGAAGCAGATGACATTGTCCTGCAGTCACATATCACAACAGCATGAAACCAAACAGCACTTGTCAGCAAAGAGATTTAGTGCCCTGTTAGGTGTATGGATGGCAGAGGAGCAGGTGTCACGGACTTCAAATTGTGTAAACTATAACTGAAACAAACCCTGTTGTCAGGGATGACCTGGTGAGGTGTCATCCTAACTCCCTCAGAATTAGCTAGAACTGACAACAACGTATAGATTGGGCTTTGACTGTGATGTTTTAAGTTCAGTTCCCAGAATTGAGTTTCTGTCCTGGGTAGGAATCCTCATTTGATTAGGACTCATCCAAATACATTCTTTACAGCTGTGTTTTTGTTAAAGAAAATTTCTGACTGGTGCATCAAACAGCACTAAGCTGGGTCATTTAATCCACTCAGGTATTTCAATGTTCCCCCAATCTTTTATGACATGACAAAAAAAAATAGTTTATTTTTCCCTCTCTAAGCTAGCCACTTCCTTTCCCTTTCAAATCCTTTGAACACATATTTTTATTTGTCACTATTTTAACTTCTAGTGGAAAAGATAAAAGGAAACAATAGTTCTTTCTTGATTACTTCCTATGATTCCTTCCTAGTGCCTATGGCCTCCACATCCCCTTGGCTTAATTTCTGGACTATGGTACAGGCCAGGTAGATTTTAAACTCTTAGTTACCCTCCCTGGGTTGCAGTGATGCAACTGTAATTTACAGAGGCTATCTTCTTTGAGACTTGGATCAAACTGTAAGGTACTAATTACTGAAGCCCATGCGATGTCTGCTTTAAGATAGTAAATTGGTTAGATTGTGTATGTGTATATTTGTGGCTTGTAGTAACTTATTGTAAAGGGCTGAAGTACTGCCTTTTAAACCTCAGTAAAGACTGCTTCCAACCAGTTGCTGAAAAAAAAATACTTAAAAACTTATGTCAAGTGTAGCTTTATATAATCTCTCTAAGCAATATTTCTTGACATAGACACACTCAAAATAGAAAAATGGCAAATAATTGATTTAATAAATATTGTCATTGATTGCTGTGAAATCGAGTATATAAGTTTCTTGGTGAGAATTATTAATGACAATTCTACAGGAGCAATGAGCCACGATTCATGTGTTGAGTGAACTTGTTCTATCAGCCTACTGATAGAACTTTGCTCCTTTACTGAGTGAAGATGAAAATATCTAAGTAAAAATTGCACATGTGATAATGTAAATATCTATTAGTAACAAAATACTACTATGCTCTATAAGTGTTAAAAGGCTCTCTGAAGTTGTGAGGTAATCATGGAAATGAACAGAAGCCTAGAGACCAAAGCTTTGAATCGAAGAAGTAGGCATCACAAAGCAAGATTTTAATGAAACAAGAAAATAGTCCTTTAGCTACAGGTGTTCTAATCTTTGGCTACTGCTGTGCAATACCACCGTCAGTCGCATTGGCACTGAGTGATTACTAAGCATGAGGAATGTCTTTTGTGACATTCCCATGCTCATAATAGTCAGGAGAACCAAACCTATCAAGTTACATTTAAGCATGCCCAATGTTACCTCTGAATTTCAGAGTAAGTAGCTTGGGGTCAGAAAGAACAACAACGCTAATTTGACACTATGAAAGCCTTCCAGAAATTAAAAAGTAAAAGAAAGTTTTATTGTGTGATCAATGGGTTTCAAATATCTGCTAAGTTTAAGAGTCAGATAGATATGTCTAAAATAGTTTAAAGAAGTCTAAATATCAGCACTTTAAAGTGATCATGTAACAAAGAGAATGCAAAATTTCCAGGTTGGGCAGTTTGCTAAACTAACATTTTAAAATGAATCAAAGGTTTAAATTTAATTTCTGGGGCCTTTCTGGTGGTGCAGCGGGTTAAGTTGCAGCACTGTGAAGCTATCGAGAGCCAATGCAGCACAAGTTCAATCCCCAGCCAGGGAGCTTCCCACGTGGCTCAGAAGAACTCTCTTTTCTCTCTCACAGCTTGTCTCAGAGGTGTATTTCAGTCAGTCTGCCTGTTCTACTCCCCACTCTGTCTCTGGTAATCCACTTACCACCCCACACAATGGCCTACACCCAACTTATATGTATAAATAAATAAATATTTTAATTTTTTAAATAAACTTATTTGTTTTTAAAAAATTAAAAGTTTATTTAATTTCTCTCTCTCCCTTCATCCCACCCTCCCTCAATTTCCCCCTCCAAGTTTATAGTTGATGCTAGGAAGGAAATTGTGCTTGAGATATTGATTCAGTCTATTATTAATTTTATGGTCAGTTTTTTTTTTTTCTGGCAAGATTTGCCTTGTATAATATCATATAATTTACCAATGAGATCCACCAGTGTCAAAGGATTTTCAAGGAATTAATACTACTTCAGAACAAACTTCCAGCATGTGGATTTCAGAAATCATCAGTGAAAATTTCTTTAGGAGATAATCTATGTAAGTGTGAAGATAGGATTCTGTAGTTTATGACTGGGCATTTGGAATTATCATTGACTATTAGGCAAAAAAAAAAAAAAAGCTCATTTATGCCTAAGCACATTTTTAAAATTAATGACATGTCATTATTTTATACCCTTGTTTGTTTTTTCACAATATAGGATTTCTCCACTCAGGTGTGGTTACCATATTTTCTTTACCATCAAAACTCTCCTAGTCTCCCACCATAGGCCATTATGTTGCCACACTAATAACCACAACCACCACCCTCCCAAATTTCTCTCCACCACTATCTACTGCCCATCCCCTCTGGATTGTCTCAGGTCTATGGTTCAGTTTCAAGAACAGTTTTAAAATTAGTCTTTCTCTGAATCTTTGTTTGATTTTTCTATACACACTTAAAAGCGAAAACATCCATTACAATGATCAACAAATTTTTACAAATGTCATGTTACTGAAATAAAATTAGTCATTTCCTATCAATTTGTATGCGCGCAACACTAATATGACAGTCAAATTCTAATTGTGTCTCTAGTTCTTTTTGTATTTGCAATAAATTGATGTTTACCTCACAAAATGCATGCCAATCATGATGGGCCTATGGTTAATACCTGTAAAAAATCAAGTCATAGACTGCTTCTTGGATTTTTTTGCTTATCTCTTATACAGCTGTTCAGGATCATCACTGGGGAGTGTCCAGCAGTAGCCAGCCAGCATTGTAGTGGACCATTTTCCCTGGTATCTTTGTTCCATTGATGTGATATCTTGATGAAAATGTTCTTCATGTTAATCACGAACCATACGACAGTTTTCAGGTGGTAATGAATGAAGTGGACCTTGAGAGATATATTGCAGCCAAGTTTCTGATACTGCAACAGCATGTCTTCTACTAGTTCCATGTAATTTCCTGTCCTAACATTCCCAAGAAAGTTTGTAGACACTAGGCACAAAGCATCCATGCTTGTTTCGCATCACCCTGCATCTCAATGCAGACGGAATATTTGGGTAGACTATTCTTGACTACTTTTGCTTCATTATTCCACTGGAAAGAGGAGGAACCAAGCAGAAGGAACAGTCTTTTATGTGGTTGCTTGGCTCTCTCCACACCATGGGGACTGCAAATGGCATTGATGGTCTTTTGCCATTTAACCACTGGGAAAGCTGTGTTGTACATGTAGCACAGCATGTATGTGGGGTCCAAGCTTGTCTGGTCACCAACTTTGCATTGGAAGAAAAGATGGGAAGCCTTCTTCACTTGAGAAGTGATACTTTTCTTCTGGTTGGCAAATGTCACTTCCCCACAAATAGAGCAGAAATTGTCCACACTATTAACGCACTTTTGAGGCATTACTGTTCTGTATTGCACCTAAATGGATAAAATAAGAACAGTTCTATGGAACAGTGGCTTAAACTGTCTCACACAAAGTCTGAAATATGTTCAATGCTCAACCTTTCCGACAGGGCTTTATCTAGTGCACTGCTGACATCAGCTTACTTCAGCAGCTGCCTGGCAGTAGTATTGCATTGCATCAGAATATGATGCAATCAACTCTGGATGATGTGTGCATGATGGCATTTTGCAATGTGATGCAATATTACATCATTCTAGGCTGATTTAGGATGTTGTTGCAGTCCTACTGGATAAATTGACATGGTGAAACATATAAAATGAGTTACATGAAATATCTTCAAAACGAGAGCTAATAAAAAATTTTCAGGGTCATATTCATGTTCAGCACACTAAGATACTACAGATTAGGGCTTTTTTTTACTCAGTTATGATCTCACTGTTGACCGGTGTTACTTGTCCATAAATACATGGTAATATTTCTGGGCTCTCAATTACCTTCATTTATCTGTGTGTCTTATTTTTGCTCTGGTATCATGTGATTTAATTATTATGGCTTTATAATAGCTTGAAGTCTGGAAGTCTGATTCCTCCTAACCACAACCCCCTCCTTTTAGTATTTGGAGCTTTGCCTATTATTTATTCCAATGTGTGTGTCTGTGTGTGTGTGTGTGTGTGTGTGTGTGTGTGTGTGTAGTTCCATCTGAATTTCAGTAAACTTTGTTCTATTACTTTTAAGAATGCCATTGGTATTATATTGAGTCTGCATTTAGCGTTGGGTAATTGTGGCCATTTTGTCAATATCCATTCTTCCTATCTATGCCATGAGCAGGAATATCTTTCCCCTTCTTTGTCTTATTTTATTTGTTTTTATGATGTTTTATACTTTTCTTTATTTATTTTTTTCATTTGTTAGGTTTAATCCCAGGTATGTATGTATGTATGCATGCATTGATGGAGTTATAAGTGGGATGGCTTTCTTAATTTCTTCATCTTCTACTTCTTTATTTGTACTTAGGAAGGTGACTGATTTTTGTTAGTTGACTTTGTGTCCTTCCATTTTGCCGAACTTTTTTTTTTTAATATTTATTTATTTTTGCATACAGGCTGGGGACAGGCCAGAGGAGTGGGGTGGCAGGAGGGATCACCAGAGACAGAGTGGGGAGCAGAACAGGCAGATGGATGGAAATACACTGCTGAGGAGAGCAGTGGGCGAGGCAGGAGTGGTCTGCCGCGCCCTGTGGGAATCTCCACGGGGCATCAAACTCATGTCGCTGCTGCCAACAGCTCCACAGTGCAGCACTTAACTGCTGCGCCACCAGGGAGGGCCTGGTTTTTGTTTTAATTAGTTTTTCCATGCAGTCTTTGGGCTTCTCCATGTATATTATCGTATTAGCTACAAATAACAATAGTTTTATTTGTTCTTTGTCCATTTGCATCCATGTATAGTTTTCTCCTTCCTAATTACTCTAGGTAGGACATCTAATACTATAGTGACCAGTAGTAGGGAAAGTGGGCATCCTTATCTTTTACCAGATTTAGTGAAAAGTCTTTCAGTTTTTCAACATTGGGAAGGATACTAGTTGTGGGTTTGTCTTATTTGGTTTTTATTATGTTAATATATGTCCTACTGGTCCCTAATTTTTGAGGATTTTTATCATATATGCATGCTGAATCTTATCAAATGCTTTCTTAACATCTATTAATATGAACATGTTTTTTATTTCTTTCCTTTTTTTGATGTGATGAATTATGTTGATTGATTTCATATGTTGAACCATTCTTGTGTTCCTGGTATATAAACTACTTGGTTATGTGTGTAATCTTTTTGATCTGTTGTTGGGTTTAGTTTGCTAAGATTTTATTGAGGTTTCTGCATCTGCATTTATTTGGGAGATTGGTGTATAGCTTTATTTCTTTGTGTTATCTTTGGTTTTCACATTAGTGTGATATTGGCACCACAAAATGTGTTTGGAAGAATTATTTCTCTTTTTTTCAAGATCTGTTTATTTATGCATACAAGCTGGGGTGCAGGGCAGAGATGTGGGGCAGTGAGAGGGTTCACCAGAGACAGAGTGGGGAGCAGAACAGGCAGATCAACCAAAATACACTGCTGAGGGGAGCAGTGGGCGAGGCAAGAGAGATCTGCCAGGCCATGTTGGAATCTCCCCAGCCAGGCATCAAACTCGCGCCACAGCTGCCGACAGCTCCACAGCACTGTGCTCAACCTGTTGCACCACCAGGGAGGCCCAGGAAGGATTATTTCTGTCATGAGTTTTTGTAAGAGTGTGAGCAGGATATGTACTAGTTCATTTTTAAAGTTTTGCTAGTAATCACTTGTAAAACTATCTGGTAATAACAATTTGTGGGTTTTTATTTTTTTTTTATTTTTTTTTTAAAGATTTATTTTTTATTTATACATACAAGCTGGGGTACAGGCCAGAGGTGTGGGGCGGCGAGAGCGCTCAACAGAGCCAGAGCAGGGAGCAGAACAGGCAGATCAGAAATGCACTGCTGAGGGGAGCAGTGGGCGAGGCAGGAGAGGTCTGCCGCGCCATGTGGGATTCTCCCCAGCCGGGCGTCGAACTCGCGTTGCCGCTGCCGACAACTCCACAGCGCAGCGCTTAACCGCTGTGCCACCACCGGGGAGGCCCAATTTGTGGGTTTTTAAAATGATTTATTTATTTATTCATACAAGAACTGGGGTGTAGACCAGAGGTGTGGGGTGGTGAGAGGATTCACCAGAGACAGAGTGGCGAGCAGAACAGGAGGATCTACTGAAGTACATTGCTGAGGGGAGCAGTGGGCGAGGCAGGAGAGGTCTACTGTGCTATGTGGGAAGCTCCCTGGCCAGGTATCGAACTCATGCTGCAGTGGCTGCTGATAGCTATATAGTGCTGAGACTTAACCCATTGTGTCACCAGGGAGGCCCCTAAAAATTTGTTTTTTGGGATTTTTTTAAGATTTATTTATTTATGCATACAAGCTGGGGTGCAGGCCAGAGGTGTAGGGGGTGAGAGAATTCACCAGAGACAGAGTGGGGAGCAGAACAGGCAGATCGACCGAAATATACTACTGAGGGGAGAAGTGGGTGAGGCAGGAGAGATCTGCTGCACCATGTGGGAATTTCCCCCACGGGACATAGAACTCACGCCACAAATGCCAACAGCTCTGCAGAGCTGTGTTCAACCGGTTGTGCCACCAGGGAGGCCCTTTTTGGGAGTTTTGATTCCTGTTTCAATTATGTTTATTTTGTGATTGATTTGTTTGGATTTTCCATTTCTTCCTTATTCAGTTTTGGATTATTGATCACTTCTAAGAAATTTTCCAACTCATTTAGTTTTATTAATTAATTTCCTTATAAATGTTCATTGTAATCTTCTGTAGTTTGAATTTCTGTTGTCTATGTTGCAACTCCTACTATGTTTTTTTCTATTTATTTGAGTTTTCTCCCTCTTTTCTTTTTGGAAGCCTAGCTAAATGTTTGTGTATTTTGTTTCCTTTTTTTCATAAGCTCAGTTTTACTTTTTCATAAGCTCAATATTGATCTTTTGGACTATCCTATTTATATCTATTTCATTTATTTCGGCTCTAATTTTTATTTCTTCCTTCCTCCTACTGCCTTTTCAATTTTTTTTGTTCTCTTTTTCTTATACCTTGAGATGAGAGAGAAGCTTGTTTATTTTAGCTCTATATAGTTTCTTTATGTAGTCCTATATTGTTATAGACTGTCCTCTTAAAACTATTTTTGTTGTGTTCAATACATACTAAAAGTATTTGTCCTATATATCATTTTCCTCAAGGTATTTTTTTCATTTCTTCTTTGATTTCCTTATTTACCCAGTCATCCTACAGTAGTGCAGTATTCAGTCTCCCTATATTAATGTTTCCTTTATTTATTTTTGTAGTTCAGTACCTTTATGTTCAGAGAAGATACTTGGCATTATTTGAATCTTTCTAGTGTTTTGATGGTTGCCTTGTGACCCAGCATGTGCTCAATCCTGGAGAATGACCAAGATGCTCTTGAGAAAATGTGTATTCAGATTTTGTGGCCGTGCCCTATAAATATCTATTAGACCCATGTGGTCCTGTTCTTTGTTGCTTAAGTCCTTATTTATATTGTCTCGTCTTGCTGAAATATTCACTGATTAGAGAGAAGTATTGAAGTTTTCAACCACTTATGTATTTTCTCCAGATTTGTACTTTCTTTCAGATTTGATAGTGGTTGTTTTATGTTTTATGTGGTTTGGTGCTCCTTCATTTGTTGCATATATATTGAGTGTTACGTCTTCCTGTTGAATTGTTTTGTTATCATTACATATTTCTAATCCCGGTCTCTGTTTACATTTTTATGCTGGAAGTCTATTTTAACTGGTATAAATATAGATGTTCTTGCCTTCCTATGGGTGCTATTTGCTTGAAAAATTGTTTTATATAATTTACCTCCAGTCTATGTTTATCTTTGGAACTGAGGTATGTTTACTGGAGGGACAGAAAGTTGGATTCTGTTTCCTTGTCCAACAAGATACTCTGTTTCTTTTTACTAGTGAGTTAAGTCCATTGACAATCTAGAGCGAGTATTGAGGTGTGAAAATCTGTTAAGCAATCTACGTTTTTTGGATCTATTAATTCCTTGTTCAGTTTTGTGTTTGTTCTTTTCATTAGCATAATCCTAAATCTTCTCTTAATTTTGTTTTAAGTGATCTTAATGGATGAAAACTTTATAGGGTTTTTGTTCACTGGGAAGGGACTTAGCTCACTCTCATACCGAGAGAACATTTCAGGATAAAGTGTCATTTCCTGTCATTTTTAGTCTTGGAGTATTTTCAATACAGTATTCCATTCTCTTCTTGTTCTTATTGATTCTTCAGAGAGAAGTGTAATGTTAGCCAAATTGGTGTTCCTTTATAAGTTATTTGTTTCTTACCCCTCATCATCTTCTCTATTTTTGCTCTGTTTTGCTGTAGTTCTTTATTTAGGTAGCTTTCTGTTCTTTTTGCCCTTTGTGTTTCTATGTTCAGTTATTTCTTCAAGTTTGGGGCATTTTTTCCATTATTTCTTAAAATATTTTTTCAGTTTCCTTCTCATTCTTGTGCTGGGATGCTTATGATAGTTTTATTTATTTTTAATATATATTTTTACATCATTGTTCATTCTCATCTCAGGTATAATCCCCATAAAATTAATACTACCAAGGTGCCCATTAACCATCACCATATTCTCTTGTGCTCTTCCACCAATTGTTTTGAACCCTCTTCCTCCTCCTCCCCAGCTGAATGTCTCTGATTTGTAGGTTGCCTGCTAGATTTGTCCTTTTTCCTTTTGATTCCTTGCTTGGTTTGCCTATGTTCCTCCTATAAGTGATACCATTTATAATTTTCTCTTTGATTCTGACTTATTTCACTGAGTATAATCACTTCCAACTCCATCCACGTTGCTGGAATGGCATGAGTTTATGTTATTTTTTATTGCTGAATACTATTCTGATGGGTGTGTTTATAAACATGTTTTTTGATCAGGTCATTAGTTTTGGGGTATTTAGGTTGTTTCTATATCTTAACTATGTAAACAGTGCTGCAGTAAATTTAAAAGTGTAAGTTTCTTTTTGATTTAATGTTTTTATGACCTTTGGGTAGATTCCTAGGAGTGGAATTGCTGGGTCATATGGTAGCTCCACTTTTAGTAGCTACAGGGTTCTCCACACAGCTTTCCATAGTGGCTGGACCATTTTGCATTCCCACCAGCAGTGCAAGATAGTTCCTTTTCATTAGATCCCAGTCAGCATTTATTGCTGCTAGGTTTTTTAATATGTGCTATTTCCACTTGTGTGAAGTGGTATCTCATTGGTTTCTGATTCCCATTTCCCTGATTATATGTGATGTTGAACATTTTTTCATATACCAGTTGGCCATTTGCATTTCTTCTTGGAGAAGTGTCTTTTTAGCTCTTCTGCCTACTTTTTGACTGGATTATTTCCTTTGTTTTTGCTGAGTATTGTGCACTCTTTGTAGATCTTTGAAATCAGTCCTTTATCAGTTTTATGGATTATACATATTTTCTCCCAATAGGTAGGGTGTCTCTTCATTTTGGTTATTGTCTCCTTTTCTGTACAGAAGCTTCTAAATTTGATGTAATCCCAGCTGCTTATCTTTTCCTTCCCTTTCTTTGCTTTGGAGATGAGTCTTTAAAGATGTTTCTGAGATTTGTGTCATGGAGTGTTTTGTCTATGTTTTCTTCTATGTGTTTAATGGTTTTAGGTCTTATGTTCAGGTCTTTTATCCATTTTGAGTTGCTTTTTGTGCATGATGTGAAATAGTAATCTAGTTCCATTATTTTGTATGTGGCAATCCAGTTTTCCCAGCACCATTTATTGAACAGACTGTCCTTGTCCCATTATATATTATTTGTTCCTTTGTCACAGATTAGTTCTCCACATATGTGTGGCTTTATTTCTGGGTTTTCAATCTGACTCCATTGGTTTGTGTGTCTGTTTATGTACCAGTACCATGCTATTTTAATTATGGCTTTGTAGTATAGTTTGAAGTCCTGGGAGTGTAATACCGCCATTTTCCATTTTTTTAGCCAGGATAGCTTTCACTATTCGAGATTTTTGTTGATTCCATATGATTATTAGCATTGTTCTCTTTCTTTGAAGAATGCCGTTGAGATTTCTATCAGGTTTTTGTTGAATCTGTAAATTGCTTTCAGAAGGATGGCCATTTTGATATTTCAGTTTTTCCAATCCATGAGCAGGGGATGTCTTTCCGTTTGTGTCTTTTTTTTAATTTCTTTTTCATACTGATCTTGCATATAGGAAGGCTACTGATTTTTGTGTGTTGATTTTCTATCCTGCTCCTTTGCTAAACTGGTTTATTATTTTGATTAGTTTTTCTGTAGAGTTTTAGAGTTCTTTATGCATATTGTCATATCATTTGCTAATAGTAATAATTTTACTTCACCGTCCCCTATTTGGATTCCTTGTATGTGTTTCTCTTGTCTTATTACTCTGGCTAGAACTTCCAGTATTATATTGAAAAACAGTGGTCAGAGTGGAAATTCTTGTCTTGTTCCAGATCTTGAAGTGAAGGCTTTCAGGTATTCACCATTGAGAACGATATTGGCTGTGGGTTTGTCATATATGGATTTTATTATGTTGATGTTCTTTCAATTCCAAGAATTTTGTGGGCCGTCATCATAAAAGGATGGTGAACTTTGTCAAATGCTTTCTCAGCATCAATTGATATGATTATATAGTTTTTATTTTTCTTTTTGTGGATGTGTTGAATTACATTAATTGATTTCAAAGTATTGAACCATCCTTGTGCCCCTGGAATGAATTCCACTTGGTCATGGTGTATTATCCTTTTGGTGCATTGTTGGATTCTGTTTGCTAGGATTTTTTTTGAAGATGTTTGCATCTGTGTTCATTGGGGAGATTGGCCTGTAGTTTTCCTTTCTGTGTTGTCTTTGTTTGGTTTTGGTATTAATGTAATGTTGGCTTCATAAAACATAATTGTTAGCATTATTCTTTCTCAATTTTTTTGAAAGTGTTTTCATAGGATAGACACCAATTCAACCTTGAAGATTTTGTAGAACTCATTTGTGAAATTGTTTGGTCCTGGGTTTTTGTTTTTGGGGAGGGTTTTTATTACTGTTTCAATTTTGTTGCTTCTAATTGGTTTGCTTTTTTTTTTCTCTTTCTTCTTTATCCATCTTTGGATCATTGTAAATTTCTCAGAATTTGTCCATCTGTTCCAGATCATTGAATTTGTTTGCATATAAATGTTCATAGTGATCTCTGATTACTCTCTGGATTTTTGCTGTGTTTATTGTCATTTTTCCCATTTCATTTATGACCCTATTTATTTGGGTTTTCTTCTGTTTTTTTTTTTTTTTTTCTTTGTGCTCCTGGCTAGAGTTTTGTCCATTTTGTTTATCTTTTCAAAGGACCAGGTGACTTTCAGTTTTCTTAATTATTTTTAAGATTTATTTATTTATGCATACAAGCTGGGGAGTAGACCAGAGGTGTGTGGTGGTAGGGGGACCCACCAGGGACAGAGTGGGGAGTAAAACAGGCAGATCTACTGAAGTACACTGCTGAGGGGAGCAGCGGGTGAAACAGGAGAGGTCTGCTGTTCTATATGATATGCTCCCTGTCCGGGAATCGAAATCCTGCTGTAGTGGCTTTGGACAGCCTCACAGTGCTGTGATTTAACCTGTTGTGCCACCAGGGAGGCCCCCGGATTCCTTAATCTTTTGGATTGTCTTTTTAAATTTCTATTTCATTTATTTTTGCTTCAATTTTTATTATTTCCCTTCCTCTACTGGTTTTTGGATTTTTTTGTTCTTCACTACTTATATGAGATGGGATATTAGGTTGTTACTTTTGGTTCTTTCTTGTACTTTATGTGGGCATGTATTCCTATATACTTCCCTCTTGTTACTGCTTTTGTTGTGTCCCATACATTCTAGAAAGTTTTGTTCTCATTGTCATTCATCTCAAGGTATTTTTTTTAAATTTCTTCCTTGATCTAATGGTCTTCCACCAGTGTGGGGTTTAATTCCTAGGAAATGGGAGGTTTCCTTGCTTTGTTTTTGTAGTTTATTTCTAATTTGATGCCTTTGTGATCAGAAAAGATAATTGGTATGATTTTGATCTTCATGTTTCTGTTGATACTTTTCTCATGGCCCAGTATGTGATCTATCTTGGAGAATGATCTGTGTGTACACGAGAAAAAAAAATGTATTCAATTTTTTTGGAGGGTGCAATGTCTTATAAATATCTGCTAGGCCCATGAGGTCTAGGTCTTTATTTAGGGTTATAAAGTCCTTATTTTTTGTCTTTTTGATCTGTTCTTTGGTGAACATGAGGTACTGAAGTCTCCTACTGCATATATATTTTCTCTAATGTCTGTTTTTAGAAATGATAATAATTTTCTAATATATTGTGGTGCTATTTCATTGGGTGAGTATATATTGATGAGTGTAATATCATCCTGGTTTATGGTCCACTCGATCATAATGTAGTGACCATTTATACCTTGCTTTGCTTTATTTAGTTTGACATCTATTTTATCTGAAATAAGTATGGCTGTTCCTCCCTTCTTTATGGATCCATTTGCTTGTAAAATTGATTTCTAACCTTCCAACCCTTTACTTTCAATCTATGTTTATCTTTTGCAGTTAGATATGTTTCCTGGAGACAGCAGAAGGTTGGATTCTGTTTTGTTGTTGTTGTTGTTTTTTAATTCAGCTTCCTTCTCTGTGTCTTTGTATTGATGAGCTTAGTCCATTTACATTTAGGGTTATTATTGATACACTGGAGTCTGTACTTGCCATTTTTTCATCATTTTGTGGCCTACTCTTTACTGTATTCTGTTCTTCCTCTTCACTCCTCTGTTGGTATTGACTTTAAGACTTCTTATAATATTTCTTGGAATGGGGGGGTTAGTAGTAGCAAATTTCTGAAGGTTTTATTTGTCTGAGAAAGTCCTTATTTTTCCTTCATATGGGAAGGAGAGTTTTGCAGGATAAGATATTCTTGGCTGTGATTTTTATCTTGGAGCTTTTTAAAATATGTCACTCCATTCTCTTCTTGCCCTAGTGTTTCTTTGGAAAAGTCTGATTTCATCCTAATTGGTTTTCCTTTACATGATATCTATTTCTCCCCCCTCATCAGTTTCATTATTATTTCCTTGTCTTATACTCTTGGAAACTTTACTATTATGGGTCTTGCTGTAGTGCCTGGGCCAGTGTGACTGGTGAGTAGAGGCAAAGGTGGGGTTTTTTGCAGCTTCCCTCCCCCACTCTCTTCAGCTGGACATCTGCTGAAGGCAGTTGAAACTTACAGTTTCTCTTCCCAGAGTGTTGGGGGCTACCAAACTTGAGAGACTGAAGGTTCCCTCCCTCCTCCCTCCATCCCCCCTCCCTCCCTCCCCCCCTTTATTTTAAATATTGGTTTAAAAGACACAAATTATGACTAAAAAATACAAGATCCCACTTATTCAGGTGTATGTTACTACATCACAAACACCATCAAGATACCCATGATTCAGGTTAGGTCTCAGCACTGTGAAGCTATCCACAGCCACTGAAGCACAAGTCCAATACCGCCAGGGAGCTGAATCACATAGATCAGCAGACCGGCCAGCTCATCCTCTCAGCAGTGTATTTCAGTCAATCTGCCTGTTTTGCTCCCACTCTCTCTCTGGTGAATCCTCTCACCACCCTCCAGACCTGTGGCCTTCACCCCAGCTCTTGTATGCATAAATAAATAAATTAAAAATAAATTTTTAACTTATTTATGGATATAAGCTGGGGTGTAGGCCAAGGGTGTGGTGTGGCGAGAGGACTCAACAGAGACAGAGTGAGGAGCAGAACAGGCAGATCCGCTGAAGTACACTGCTGAGGAGTGCAACAGATGAGACAGGAGAGTTCTGCTGCTGCTATGCGATTCAACTCCCTGGGGGATCGAACTTGTGCAGTAGCTGCTGATAGCTTCATAGTGCTGAGATTTAACCCTTTGAGCCACCAAGGAGGCCCCATAAATAAATAAATCTTTAAAAAAATACCCATAATTCTTAACCATAGTCCATTTTGTCCCTCCCATATTTACTCTCCACACATCCCAAACCCCACTGGTAATGTTATGTTTAACATGAGATCTATTGTTTGTTTTGGTTCGAATTTGTCATCCGATATTTGTCCTTCTCTTTCAGTTTATTTTGCTTAGCAAATCCCTGTACAATTCCACCCATGTTGTTGCAAGCTGAATCAGTTCAAATTCATACATACATACGTACATACACACATACATATACACACACGTATACACACACACACGTGTGTGTATAACATTCCATCGTTTAATACATATAGTATATGTTCTTAATTCACTCATCTGTCCTTGGACATTTATGCCCAATAATCCATTTTGAATTAAGAATATAAAAACAATTTAACAATTAACATTGAAATGTACATTTAGGCAGATGTTTCTATTTTTTATTATTGATTAAACATTTTTATTTTCTTACATTGATGTTTATTTTTGTACAGTATTTGATTTCTCCTCTCAAGTGTATGCCTCGTAAATCTCCCATCACCACATCATTAATGAGCTGTCGCCATAGTCCCTTATGCCCTTCCCTCCCCTGTTTTCACTCCTCTTCCTTGCTCTCCCCTGCTTCATGCCTTAGAACTATAGTTTGCCTGCAAGTTTTATCTATTCTTTAACTTTGTTCAGTTTCCCTGTATTCCTCCTTTAAGTGAAACTGTGCAGTATCTATCTTTTTATTTCTGATTTATTTCACAGAACATAATCCCTTCTAGCTCAATGCATGTTGCTGTGAATGACATGCATTTCTCTTTTTTGATTTGTGAATAGTATCCTTGTGTATATATGCCACATCTTTTTTCATCCATTCATATTTGGGGGCACATATGGTGTTTCCATATCTTATTTATTGTAAATAGTGCTGCAATAAGCATAAGAGTGTGGATTTCCTTTCAAATTAATGTTTTGTGATCTTTGGGTAAATTCCTAAGAGTGGAATTGCTGGGATATATCGTAGCTCCATTTTTAGTAGTTTGATTGTTCTCCACTCAGCTTTCCATCGTGAATGGGTCAGTTGGAATTCCCGTCAGTAGGCTAAGAGTGTTCTTGTTGCTCCACATCCTTGCCAGAATTTGTTATTGCCAGATTTTTTTTTTTTAATATGGACCATTCTCATTGGCATGAGATGCTATCTCATTGTGGTTTTGATTTGTGTTTTCCTGATTATAAGTGACATTGAACATGTTTTCTTGTACCTGTTGGCCATTTGTATTTCCCCTTGGGTGAAGTGTATTTTTAGTTGTCCTGCCCGGTCATTTGCTTTGTGTTTGTTGCTTTGTATAAGCTCATTGTAGATCTTTGATGTACGCCCCTCATTCATTATACAGAGTGTAAATATTTTCTCCTTTTCAGCAGAGTGTTGCTTTATTTTGGTTACTCTTCCTTTGCCGTACAGTAGCTTTTTAGTTTGATATTGTCCTAGCTGTTTATCTTTTCCTTCATTTCTTTGCTTATAATTTGAATCCTCAAAGATGTTTCTGAGTTATGTATCATGGAGTGTTTTGTCATACACACACACACAAACACGTATGTGTATATATCTATATATAATGGTATAATGGTTCAGGTCTTACATTCAAATGTTTTAACCATCTTGAGTTTTTGTTTTTTTTTTTTTTTTGGTATGGTGTGTAATCTAGTTTCATATGTTGCATGTAGTTATCCAGTTTCCTCAGTGCTATTTATTGAAGAGACTATCCTTATTCCAGTGCATATGCTTTGATCCTTTGCTCTATTGTCTAGATTAGTTGACCTAGTATGTATTGTTTTATTTCTGGCTTTTCAATTGATTTCATTGGTCTGTGTCTCCTTTTATTCCAATGCCATGTCAGGTTAACTTTGACTATTTTAGCTTTATGTGTGTGAGTATGTGTGTGTGGCGGGTGGGGTATATGTATGTGTGTGTGTGTGATTTCATGTGAATTTCATCAGTATTTTTTTCTATTTCTTTGAATAATGCCATTGAGAATTTTGTTGGAATTCTATTCAATCTGTAAATTGCGTTTGGTTTGGTCACCATTTTAATAATGCTTGTTCTTCTGACCCATGATCAGGATATATCTTTCCATTTCTTTTTGAGTTTGGATACAGGAAGGCTACTGATTTTTGTGTGATGATTTTGTCAACTGCTACTTTGCTAAAATTGTTTATTGCTGTATTAGTTTTCCTCTTTTGTTTTTAAGGTTCTCTCTATATATTATCATTTAATCTGCAAACAGTGATAATTTTACTTCTTCTTTCCCTATTTGAGTTGTTGTAGGTCTTTCTTTTGCCTAATTGCTCTATGTGGAACTTTCAATATTATATTGAAAAGCTGTAGTGAGTGGGCCATCGTGTCTTGTTCCATATCTTAAAGGATATCATTTTTCATCATTAAGAATGATGTTAGCTGTGGTTTTCTCATATTTGCTTTTATTTTGTTATTGTCTTTTTATCCCAAGAATTTTGAGTACCTTCATCTCAAATGGATGTTGAACTTTATGAAATACTTTCTCAGTATCTATTTATATGATCATTGTTTTTTTTTCTTTTTCTTTTTGTTGATGAGTTGAATCACATTAATTGATTTTTAGATGTTTGACCATCCTTGTGTTTTTGTTATAAACATTACTTGATCATGGTATATTATCCTTTGGTGTATTATCCATGACATATTATTGTATTTTTCAAGGATGTTGTTTTTTTTTGTGTGTTCATTATGGAGACTGTCCTGAAATTTTATATTTTGTATTGTCTTTGTTTGGTTTTGGGATCAGTGTAATGTTGTTTCATAAAATTTATTTGGTATTATTCTTTCTTTTGCAATTTTTCTGAACGGGTTTTTGTATGATAAGCACCAGTTCATCTTTGAACACTTGGTAGAACTTATTTTGAAGCCATCTTGTCCTGGCCTTTCATTTTCTCCACGGGTGTATACAGTTGATCATTGTTTCAATTTTGCTGCTTTTAATTGGTTGTTTAGGCTTACTATTTCTTCTTTATTCAGCTTTGGATGAATGTACAGTTCGAAGAATTTTTCCCATCTCATCTAGATTGTTGAAATTGTTTGCATAAACATGTTTATAGCAATCTCTAATTCACTGGTCAACAGTGAGATCATAACCGACTTAAAAAGACCCTAATCTATAGAATCTTGGTGTGCTGAACATGAAAATAACCCTGAACATTTTTTATTAGCTCTTGTTTTGAAGATATTTCATATAATTCATTTTATATGTTTCACCATGTCAATGTATCCAATAGGACTGCAACAACATCCTAAATCAGCCTAGAATTATGTGATATTGCATCACATTGCAAAATGCCATCATGCACACATCATCCAGGTTGATTGCATCATTTTCTGATGCAATGCAATACTACTGCCAGGCAGCTGCTGAAGTAAGCTGACGTCAGCAGTGCACTAGATAAAGCCCTGTCGGAAATGTTGAGCATCGAACATATTTCAGAGTTTGTGTGAGACAGTTTAAGTTACTGTTCCATAGAACTGTTCTTATTTTATCCAATTAGGCACAATACAGAACAGAAATGCCTCAAAAGTGCGTTAATACCGTGGACAATTTCTGCTCTATTTGTGGGGAAGTGACATTTGTCAACCAGAAGAAAAGTATCACTTCTCAAGTGAAGAAGGCTTATCATCTTTTCTTCCAATGCAGAGTTGGTGACCAACACAAGCCTTGGGCCCCCCATATATGCTGTGCTACATGTACAACACAGCTTTCCCAGTGGTTAAATGGCAAAAGACCATCAATGCCGTTTGCAGTCCCCATGGTGTGGAGAGAGCCAAGCAACCATATACAAGACTGTTCCTTCTGCTTGGTTCCTCCTCTTTCCAGTGGAATAACGAAGCAAAAGTAGTCACGAATAGTCTACCCAAACATTCCGTCTGTATTGAGATGATCGGTTCAACAACTTGCTGCAGGGTGATGCAAAACAAGCATAGAATGCTTTTTGTTTAGTGTCTACAAACTTTCTTGGGAATGTTAGGGCAGAAAACTACAAGTAACTAGAAGAAGACATGCTGATGCAGTATCAGAAACTTGGCTGCAATATGTCTCTAAAGATACACTTCCTTCATTCCCATCTTGGTTTCTTCCCTGAAAACTGTGGTATGGTTAGTGATGAACATGATGAACACTTTCATCAAGATATGGCATCAATGGAACAAAGATACTAGGGAAAATGATCCACTACAATGCTGGCTGACTACTGCTGGACACTCCCCAGAGATGCTCCTGAACAGCTGTATAAGAGACAAGTGAAGAAATCTAAGAAGTAGTCTATGACTTGATTTTTTACAGGTATTAGCCGTAGTCTTATTACCATTGGCATGCATTTCGTGATGTAAACAACAATTTATTGCAGATTACAAAAAAACTAGAGCCAAAATTAGTATTTGACTGTCATATTTGTGTTGAGCACATACAAACGGATAGGAAATGACTAATTTTATTTCAGTAACATTACTTGTGAAAATTTGTTGACCAGTGCTATCCTCTGAATTTCTACTATATATGTTGTATTCTCTTTAATTTATGATCCTACTTATTTGAGTTTCTTCTTTGTAAGTCTAGCTGTAGATTTTTCTATTTTGTTCATTTTTTCAAAGAAACAGCTTTTGGTTTCGTTGATCTTTTGTACTTTTTTACCCTGATATATATTTTTTATTTCTCCTTTAATTTTTATTACTTCCTCTAAGAATTATTACCCTGGAAAAGTACTGGAAGATAAACTTACTTCCATAGCAAACAGGGAATTTGTCTGCCATTTTCATAGTAAAATATAAGAAAATATATTCACTGCTTAAATAGTAGTAGTAATAAAAGCTAGCATATGCATATAATTACATGTGGTAGTTTACCGTTTGATCATGTTTTGCAAACTGAAGACACATGTAATCAGGTCACAGAGAGATAGGACTGTGACAGACTGCACATACAATAGATAATGCGCTCTCCTCCTTCTGTTACTATCTAATCCTAACATCACCCTTATCAAGATAAAGCACTACTATCAAAACCTTAAATTCTAGTATTTGTTGAATTTTTTTAAGTTGGGTTGTCAGTTTTATGCATTTTTTATATATGCATTTTTGTTTGGTATATGTATTGTGTTTTTTTTCTAGCTTGTGCCATTTCATTCTCTGACTAGCTACTTTATATGAATCTAATTTCTAAATATTAGTGTACTTGATTTCATTTTTTTAAATTTTTGTTTGTTGCTTGTACTTTGTGTATGTGTTTAATAAATCTATGTGCTTTTTCAAAAGCTTTAATCTTTTCACATGCAGATCAACTGGAATTGGGTTGTGGGCAATGTGCTTGATGTGTAAGGATCATGCTATTGCCCTTACATATTGTTATCCAATTAATCTAATCATTTGTTGAATACAATATTTCTGCACATGAATCCACTGTTACTTTTGTAATAAGTCAGCCTATAAAAATATAATATTAACAATATTATTAATGTACATATGAATTTGTTTTGGATTCTACTCCATCAGGTATCAAGGCACCGTTAGTGACCCCATATTTTGAAATCACAACTCATCCTTCAAGTGTCGTTACCATGGACAATGAGTTTGAATGATACCATCACCTATTACACCAATATAAAATAAGATAAATACTGAAAGAGGATGTAGATACTAGTAATGTAAGTTTAAATGAATTAAAAATGGAGACCAAAGCCAAATTTCTAATTTGTAGAAGTAGAAGGTAAGTGAGAAAATAGAGACATTTGAAAATAGCTGATTATAAATAGCATGAGGGAGATGTACCATTTACATGAATAGATGAAGTTGAGAAAGAGCATATCCTTTTTATTAATCTGTGACATCACTACTTGACAAGGAAATTTGCCAGCGTAGAAAACAATGAAGTCTTAATGTACATCTATAGGTTCAAGGGTTTTGTTTTTGTTTTTGTTTTTGTTTTTTCTGATTACATTATGTGCTTGTATATCTGGGCAATATAAAAGTAAAATAAGCCATAGGTCACTTAAATTTCTACATTTAAAGGAGACAAATTTTAATGAGAAAAAACAGAAATTAGTTTCTGAATTATTTAGAAATATCACAGGAGATGAAAACTGCTAAGTAGTTTCCACTGTGTAGATAATGCATCATGATCGATAAATAAATGCTAACCTTAGGTTAAGAGCAAATATAGAAATGCATTATTAAAGAGGAATAAATTTGGTTGGCTCCATTATTCCTGCAAATTTAATGGTATGTGTATGACTTAGAAGCTATACTTAAATTTTAATATAGCCTGTTCTAATTGGGCCAATAACAAATCAGAAAGAAATTTTATCTGGAGCTGCTTTTCTGAGAATTTATTAATTTTAATCAAAGAAGTTTCTCTTGTTTTGCATACTGAAAAACCTAGCCATGCTTTGAAACCACAGAGAATTTGTACTTTCTGAATTTTTCCTACGGAGAGAGCAACTATTTCAGGAAATGTATGTTTTATTACTAATAACTTATTGTTAAGAAATGATGCTATTCAACTTTACTATTTTTTGAATTGATCTATTTTAACATTGAAATATTATAACTAATAAGAACATTAGACACTTAAGCATTATTGAGACTTAGTAAAATAAACCTACATTTAGCATTGTTACTTGATTATTGTGGGTTTATTTCTGAGAAAAAACAATTGCAAATATTACCAAATCTCCATCTCTCTTTTCTCTAAGTCCTAGAAATAACTTCTGAGGTTTAATATTTGTTAATATCATCTCCTTGTATTTAAAAATATTTGTAATTATGTATTCACATAAGAATGTTTCTTATTTTATTTGAATAGCTTCATACATTATACAAAGTTTTGTAAATTATTTTTCTCACAAATTTAGATCTTTTAGCTTTGTTTATGTGAATATATATGGATTTAATTATCAATAAAATATTCCATTATTTGAATAAAATACAATTATCATAATGAATTTGTTTCTACATTTTCATCATTATAAATATTAAACAGTCACCTTCTTCGGTCATGTAACCTTTCCTCCTTGTAGTGGAATATTGCTAAGATAGGAACTTAAACAGGAAATGGATTCCCAATGTGTTTGTAATAATTTATACTCTACTAGGTTTACATAAACCCTATAATGTCTGGTGGAAAGACTCAATACTATCCGATGTTAATATTTGCCAATATGATTATTTAGAAATGGTAAAATGAAAAGATGGTTGTTTGACTTATGTGTCTGAATACTAGTGTAACTAAGCAACTATTCACACTTATTGTTTTTATATTTATTTTATATTTATTGTTTTTATATTTATGAAAACATTAGTTTTCAATACTGTATGTGATTTAGGGGAATAGTTTCACACTTCCACAAATGGATGTCAACATACCACATCAATCACCGAAGCATCCATAGTTATTTATCATAAACAATGAGATCCCCTACCCTCCTGTTTCCACTCCCACACACTTCACTCTCTAGAAGCCTCAATTCAGCAGTCATAATTCTAGAGTGTTATGGCTTAGTTTTTTTAGTTCCTTTGTGCTGTTTCTCCATATCGCACATATGAGTGAAGTCATTTGTTATTTTTCTTTTTCATTCTGCTGTTTCAGTTAACATACTCCCTTACAGTTCCATCCATGTTGTCACAAATTGCATTAGTTCATTTTTTTTAATTGCTGGGTAGTATTCTAACATGTATATATGACACATCTTAATGAATTACTGTCAATGTATACTAAAGTTATTTCCGTAAGTCCACTATTGCAAATAGTGCTGCAATGAACATACGAGAGCTTATGTAACATTGAATATGTGTCTTTACTTTTTTTTTAAGATTTATTTTTATTTATTTATGCATACAAGATCTGGGGTGTAGACCAGATGTGTGGAGGGTGAGAGCATTCTCCAGGGATTGGTGGATTGACTGAAATAAATTGCTGTGGGAGCAGTGGGTGAGGCAAGAGAGGTCTGCTGCACAATGTGGGTTAGTTCCCTGGCCAGGGATCAAATCTGTGCTACAGTAACTATCGACAGCTTCATACTACTATGCCAGTAGCTTCATAGTGCTGAGACTTAACCCCTTGCACTGCCAGTGAAGCCCTAGCATCTTTACATTCTTAAGGTAGATACTTAAGAGTGGAATTTGTGTGTCAAATGGCACATCTATTTTTAATAAGTTGAGCAATCTCTATACTGTTTTCCGTTCTTTCTGGACCAGTCTACATTTTATACATTGTATGAAAGTGTATGAGGATCCTTTTTCGCCAAACCTTCACCAGCATTTGTTGTTGATGGATTTATTTTATTTTATTTTATTTTATTTTATTTTATTTTATTTTATTTTATTTTATTTTATTTTATTTTATTTTATTATCTAAGTATGGGTCATTCTCAGGAGAGTGAGGTGGAATCTTATTGCGGTTTTGATTTGCATTCCCTGATGATAAGAGAAACAACATATTTTCATGTACCTATTGATAAATTGTGTGTCTTAGTTGAAGAAGCATCTATTGTATGCTTTTCTTCATTTTTTATTGGGATTTTTGTTTTCTTTTTGTTTAGTTGTATCATTCTTTGCAGATCTTGGATATTAGCACAATATAGCATGTGTGATGTGCAATTATTTCCCTCCTATTCAGTAAGTGTTCTTTTCTTTTTCATGATCATTTCTTCTGCAGTGCAGACTCTTTTTAATTTGAATTAGTCCCACTTTGTTGTTGTTGTTGTTTGTTTTTGTTTTTGTTTTCCTTGTCACTGGAGTCAAGTTCTCAAGAGTTCAAAAAAGCCAGTGTTATGGAGCACTTGTTGATGCTTTCGTCAATGTTCTTTGTAATTTCTGATCTTAAATTCATTTTGAGTTAATTTTTGTGTATGATGTGAGGGTTTAGCTTCTTTTATCTTCATTGGCTGACCAGTTTTCCCAACACCACTTATTGAAAAGTCTCTCCTTTTTACATTGCATACTCTTGACTCATTTGTCATAGATTAACTGTCCTTCCTCAGGTGAGAGAAGATCTTCACTATCATTTCCTTTAATGGGTTCTCTGTTACCCTTTCTCTCTCTTCCTCAATGGAAACACAATATTTTTACAGTGCCATTTTTTAATTTAGTTATTATTATTTAAATGAAGAACCATTGTTTTGCATCCTTATTAATATTTGACAGTATAGGATTTCTCCACTCAGTTTTGATCACCGTAAGTTCTCCCACTACCAACATAACCATTGTCATCCAACATGTGTGCTCTCCCCTTTTCCGCCTTTACTCTTACTCCTCCCTTGCTTCCTGCCCCTCCGGGTGCCTCAAATCTATGGTCAGTTTTGAAGGGCTGGTTTTAATTTTTGTCATGACCCTTTGTTTGGTTTCTCTATATTCCACATTAAATGACACCACCTCATATTTATCTGTCCCTTTCTAGGTTATTTTCTTTTTTTTTTTTAAGATTTATTTATTTATGCACACAAAAACAGAGGTGTGGGCCAGAGATGTGGGATGGTGAGAGGATTCACCAGAGACAGAGCAGGGAGCAGAACAGGCCGATTGACTGAAGTACACTGCTGAGGGGAGCAGCAGCCTAGGCAGGAGAAGTCTGCTGCACCATGTGGGAATCTCCCTGGCCAGGGATTGAACTCATGCTGCATCTGCTGTGGACAGCTTCAGAGGTCAAGACTTAACCCATTGCACCACCAGGGAGGCCCATTTCTAGGTTATTTTCTTTAACATAATCCCTTTCCAGCTCCATCCACATTGTCAAAAATGTCATGAGTTTGTCTTTTTTGATTGATGAGCTACATAGTTTTTTGTATAATTATATAGTTCTTTACAGATCTTGAATGTTAGGCCAATGTAGCACATGTGTATGAATTTTTTCCCTCCTATTCAGTAAATGTTCTCTTCTTATTTTTATTTTTATTTATTTATGCATACAAAAACTGGGGTGTAGACCAGAGTTGCGGGAGTGTAAGAAGATTCACCAGAACCAGAGTGGGGAGCAGAACAGGCAGATCTACTGAAATACACTGATGAGGGGAGCAGCGGGCATGACAGGAGACGCCTGCTGTGCTATGTGCGTCAGCTCCCTGGCTGGGGATCAAACTCAGTTCTCAGTGGTTGTCAATAGCTTGATAGCACTGAGACTTTAACCCTTGCACCACCAGGAAGGCCTTGTTTTCTTTTTAATGATAGTTTCTTCTGCTATACATTGTGATATACTGAATCTTTTTAATCTACTTATCTGTTTTGGGATATTCAGTTTGTATATATAATAAACAGTGCTGCTACAAACGTAGAAGAGCAAGTTTCCTTTCAAATCAGAATTTTTCTGTTCTTTGGGTAGATATCTAAGAATGTGATTGCTGGGTCTTATGACAGACCTATTTTATTTTTATTTTATTTTTTAAAGATTTATTTATTTATTTATACATAAAAGCTGGGGTACAGGCCAGAGGTGTGGGGTGGCAAGAGGGTTCACCAGAGACAGAGTAGGGAGCAGAACAGGCAGATCAGAAATACACTGCTGAGGGGAGCAGCGGGCGGGGCAGGAGAGGTCTGCCGCACCATGTGCGATTCTCCCTGGCCGGGCATCGAACTTGCATCGCGCACTGCCGATGGCTCCACAGTGCAGCGCTTAACCGCTGCGCCACCGGGGAGGCCTGGCAGACCTATTTTAGACTTTGAGGACTCTGCATGCTGTTTTCCACATAGACTAGACCAGTATACATTCCCACCAACACTGTAAGAGTGTTCCTTTTTCTCCACATCCTTGCTGTTACTTTTTTGTTTCTGGTGTTTTTAATATTGATCATTCTCACTGATGTGAGGTGGTATCTCATTGTGATTTGATTTGCATTTCTCTGATGCTATGTAATGGTGAACATTTTACCATGTGCTTGTTGGCTATCTGCATGTCTTCTTTGGAGACGTGCCAATTGAACTATTCTGTCCATTTGTTGTTTGAGTTATTTATTTTCTTTTGTTGAGTTATATAAACTCATTGTAGCTTTGCCAACAGCTCCTGGTCACATGTAGCATGTGCAAAAGAAAATATTTTCTCCTTTCAACAGGTGACTTCATTTTCTCTTCTGCCATACAAAAGGATCTTAGTTCAATGTAGTTACAATTGTTTATATTGTTTTCTTGATTTTCTTGTGCCTGGGGGATGAATCCACAAAGATATTTCTGAAGTTTATGTCTTGGAGTGTTTTACCTGTGGTTTCTTCTATCTGATTTATGCTTTCAGGTCTTACATCAAAGTGCTTTTGTCCATTTTGAGTTGATTTTCATGTATGGTATGTTATAGTGAAGTTTTATTAATTTGTGTGCAGCAGTTCAACTCCCTCAACATTTATTGAAAGGTTTAATTGTTCCAGTGCATATTCCTTTCTACTTTGGTGTAGCTTCGCTGGCCATGTGTGTATGGTTTTATACTGGGCTCTCTTTCTATTGATTCATCTGTGTGCCTATTTTTTTCCTCCATTACCATATTTTTTATTATGATAGCTTTATATTATAGTTTGAAATCTAAATGTAACACCATCATTTTTCCCTTTATTACTATTATTACTATTACTATTATTATTATTATTATTATTATTATTTTATTTATGCTATTTTATTTTAGTCAGGAGAACTTTGTTTATTCAGGCTATTTTTTGGTTCCATATGAATTTCAATAAACTTTTTTTTATATTATTTTGAAGACTACCATCGACTTAAAAAATAAATTGGGATTGCAATGAATCTGTTAATACATTTAAGTAGGATGTCCATTTTGACAATATTGATTCTTGCAATCCATAAACAGGCTATATCTTTACATTTCTTTCTGTGTTCTACTTTTATCAATGCTTTATACTTTCCCTTGTATAGGTACTTTACCTCCTTTGTTAGGTTTATTCTTAATTATTCTTAATTTTTTATTTTGGTGTGATTGTAAACAGGATGATTTTCTTAATTTCTTATTCTTCTAGTTCATTATTTGCACATAGTAAGGCAATGATTTTGTTTGTTGATATTGTAGTCAGACATTTTCCTGAACTGGTTTATTGTTTTAATTAGTTTCTCCATGTAGCAATAGGGTTTTATATGTGCATTATCATATCATCCAAAAATAATGATAATGTTATTTATTTTCCAGCTTGGATTTTTAAATATTTTTTCTTGTCTAATTTCCCTAGATGGAAATTCTGTTTCTATGTAGAACTGCACGGGAATATACTTGTTTTGTACTGAATTTTAATGAAAAAGTTTTTCAGTTTTTCATCATTGAAAATAAGGCAAACTGTGGGCTTTATTATGTTAGGATACATTCCATTTATCCCATTTTTTCAAAGTTTTTCATTATAAATGATGTCTGAATCTTACCAAGTGCTTTCTCAGCATCTGTTCATATATTCATACTTTTTTTTCTCTTCCTTTTTGTTGATGTGGTGAATTACATTGATTGATGTGATGCTAAACCATCCTTGTGTCCCTCATACAGATCCAATTTGCTCATGATGTACAATCCATTTAATACATTTTTTAATTTGGTTTACTAAAATTTTATTGAGGATTTTGTATCTGTGTTCATTTTGGGAATTGGTCTGTTGATTTCTTTTTGTGTGTGTGTTGTCTTTGTTTGACTTTGGTATTAATGTAATGTCTTCATAAAATGTGTTTGAAAGTATTCCTTCTTTCTCAGTTTCTTTTAAAGCATTTCATAAGCATAGTTACTTGTTTTTGAACATTTTGTAGAACTACTTTATGAAGATTTCTGGTCCTTTTTTGGTGGGGAGTTTTTTTTTTTAAGGTTTACTTATTTATGTATACAAGCTGGGGTACAGGCCAGATGTGTGGGGTGGCGAGAGGGTTCACCAGAGACAGAGTGGGGAGCAGAACAGGCAGATCAGAAATACACTGCTGAGGGAAGGAGCGGGCAAGGCAGGAGAGGTCTGCCACGCCATGTGGGGATCTCCCCGGGCAGGCGTTGAACTCGTGTCACAGCTGCTGATAGCTCTACAGGGCAGTGCTTAACCGCTGAGCCACCAGGGAGGCCTCGGGAGGGGAGTGTTCTGACTACTGCTTCAATTTCCTTCCTTGTGATTGGTTTCTTCAGGTTTTATATATCTTCCCTATTTAGTCTTGGATCTTTCTATAATTCTAAGAATTTGTCTGTCTTATATAGCTCAATTGTTGATACTGTTTCCATATGAATTATAGTAATTTAGTTATCCTCTGAATTTTCAATGTTTGTTGAAACTTCTCCACATTAGTTTTTGATTTTTTTTCTGCTATTTTTTCTTAGTGAACCTACCTAGAAGTTGTTTGTTTTCCTTAGTTTTTCAAAGAAACAGCTTTTGGCTTCATTAATATTTCAGACTGTCTTCTATTTCCATTTTATTTATTTGTACTCTATCTTTTATAATTTTCTTCCTTCTACAGGCTTTTATTATTATTGCTTTTGTTATAATAATAATATTAATTATTATTATTATTATTATTATTATTATTATTATTATTATTATTTCTTTACATGAGAGATAAGATTGTTTATTTAGGCTTTTTGTTGTTCCAGTGTTTGCTTTATTAATTGATAATAGTTGCCTAATATACTTTGGTGATTCCTCATTTGGTGAGTATATGTTGATGAGTTTTATGTCTTCTTGATCTATTGCTTCCTTAGTCATTATTTAGCCTCCATTCCTGCTTCTTACCTTTTTTTTTTTAATAATTAGAAATATGTCTTAAACTGATGTAGGAGTTGCTGTACCTGCCTTTCTTTCATCCCTTTCACTTTTAAGGTTTTTTTTTTTTTTTTTCTTCAATCCTTTACCTTGAGCCTATGTTTCTCTTTGGAGCTCAGGTGTCTCCTGGAGATAGCAGAAGGCTGGATTCTGCTTCCTAATCCATTATGCTTGCATTATTGATGGTTCATATTCTTTCAGTATCATTTCTTTCTCTTCTTCTACTTGGCCCTTATCAGACTTACTGTCTTTGATGTCACTGATTCTGTTCTCCATTTGATATATCCTATTACCATAGTTTTCTCTAGAATACTTGATCTTTTTTTGAGCAGTTTTCCTCCTGAATTCCTGTTATTTTTCCTATTTAAAATTTCAATCTATTGCTTCTGTTCATTGATTTTATTTCTGAGCTCATTTTTAACTTGCTTTTCTAAATTTTGCTTTATATCTTTGATTGTCTCATTTTAGTTATCTTTTAGTTATCTTCTGTTTTGTCATGCCATTCTGAGTTTTCTTGTATTCTTTGACTTCTCTTTTTGAGTTTTTTTTCCTTTGAATTATTTATTATACTATTTCTACGTTTGCTACCTGATTGAGCATTATTATCTTCCACCTTTTTATGTTTGGAGTTTCAATAATTGGCCTAACCTTGAAATATCATGTTATTGTGATTGCTTATGTTTTCATGTGTTATATTTTTGTTTTTCTATTTTGTTACTTGAATTCTCCATACCTTATTACATTTTTTAATATCTAAAGCAGTAACTTAAGAAGTTAAGCTATCTTATTCTTCTATTCTTCTGTTTTTTTTCCTTCCTTCCTTCCTTCCTTCCTTTCTTCTTTCCTTCCTTCCTTCCTTCCATTCTTTTTGGCATTGCTAACTACAATGGTAGATCTGTTTTGTATTTGATGAGTCAGCAGGGCATGGTATGGGCTTGGGTGGCTCAGATATTGGTGTGAAAGTGTTGGGTGTGAAAGTGATCATGTTTGTGGCATGCCCCAAAATCCTTCTTTGGGGCTTGTGTTGTGAGTCTAGGCAGTCATTTTGCTCTCATTGTACCTTAGAAGATAAACATTAGTACCAGGATTATGTTTGCCAGTTATTCAGACTGTGTGAAATACTGTAGCTTCCTCTTTCAAGGAATTATATCTCCACAATAACTTAGTTGCCCCCACACAGGGGCCCTGACTAACCTGAGAGTCCTGTCACCAAAAGCACAACCCTTAGTTTTTTTCTCTCCACCTACTTTCTGTTCAATGTAAGGTAAATCTCTTCAAAATCAACCTGCTGATATCTGAACTAATCTGTACTGTCTACGGAATAGTCAATCCCCCTCCCATCTGCAGGACTATCTCTCTGAATAATGTTCCTCTGGATCATTGCTGCAAGATCTATAATCAATTGAGTCAGGTCCTACTATTGCTTCTGCTGGGCCTGTCATGTCTGTTCCCCTTAGCAGAGTCTGCTTAACTGCTTTCCATGGGCTACTAGGTGGGAGTTGCTTTCAGTTCTTGTTTCAGACTCTCTGGTATATCTTGGGGCCTACTGTCAATGGGATTACATCCAGTCCTGTCCCAGGAGTTGCTGGGATCTGCAACCATCACAGGAGTTGCTGGGACCCTTCCACAAAAGTTCCACTGGCCAATCTAGTTCTGTTGCTTTCAGGACCTGCTAGTCTACAGTGGGTAGAGTAAGGACCTCCCCTCACCTGCCCAGGCTACCTGCCCAGGACATTTCATTGTTCACTTGACTCTCCCTTATCCCTCTGGATATAGATCTTAGTGTGTGCTATAGTAGTCTGTTTTTCTTTTTGGAAGTATTGCCTTTGTTCTACTACAGTGTAACTGTGAGTATATAGAAAACATGAGTCCAACATCTTTATACCATTGCTCTATTGTTCCTCGCTCATTTTCATAGACTATGGGTCCTTTATTTCCAATCTTCTGTAAATGTAATGTTGAAAGACTTCTGTTTTAACTTTGAAATATTTGATTTTTTTTCTAGTTGATGATTATTTTAAGAATTTAAGTGAAGAACATTAGTAAATATTGTAGACAACATATATATATATATATATGTATATATATATATATATATTGGAAAACAAATATCTCATCAGTTTGAAATTGTTTAAAATAATCACACTAAAGAAGTTTGGAGAAGGGTGGAGAACAAAGTTGGGTGGGTTTCCATTGGACTATGGTGGAAGCATGTGTGTAATTGATGGAGTGTAGTGGGGGTAAAATCCATCCAAAGAGTTGTGAACCTATATCTCTGAATCACATGTATCATTGTAAATCAATGTTACCTCAAAAAATAAAAACATAAAGAGACTCACCAAAAATAATGGTGAAGTAAAAAAAGTAAGTTTTTTATCATTCAATGTAATAGAATTAATGAATTTTTCTATATGTTTCAGAGCAGTTCTAATATCTGTCTAATAAATCTATGTGTTTAATTTTTAACATTTTAAAGAGTTTCAATGTGTGTATAGTTTGAACTAGGAATATTTACCCTATTTAATATGCAGTCTTCTAAATGTCATAATGCTCTATTATGTTATAAATTTTTCAATCAAGTGGTGACTTGGCAGGTATGGGAGAAGATGTGGTGGTAGGAAATTAGATTTTTCAGTTTCTGATGTAATTTTTAAATTTCATCTGATTTATTTCATTACACTAAAATGTCCTTGTTAATAGAGTTGAAAACAGTCTTAAAGTCTTTCTTCATACTTAATGATTTAAATGAATTTTCACAAAACTAATGACCAGGTACTCAATTTAATTAGAATATTTATGATTTGAACACTGTTACTATATTTGATTTATTTAATTGTTCAATCTTATTACCTTGAGGTTCTTTAATCCCTCAGCATGACCTCTTTCCCATCATCTACTGGAAATTTACATCTAAAGGTATACATGATGATACAAGTATTTACATCTAAAGGTTGGTAGAAAATATAAATTGGTTGATGTCTCATCATTTTAACTACAATCAATTCTTTAGATATTTTATTTCCTCATATAACAGATATTTATCTGCCATTTTATTTTTTTAAACAGGTCTCAACCATTTGCATTATCAACCAGTTTCAAAATTTTTTTAAAGTTTTATTTATTTATGCATACAAGAGCTGAGGTGCTGGCCAGAAGTGTGGGGAGTGAGAGGAGACAGTGGGGAGCAGAACAGGCAGACTGACTGAAATACACTGCTGAGGGGAGCAACAGGTGAGACAGGAGAGGTCTGCTGCACCATGTGGGTCAGAAGAATGCCAAATTACCATATGATGTTACTCATATGTGGAATAGCACAAAACAAGAGAAAAGAACAGAAAAAAAAAAAAACCTAAACCAAGACAAAACTGAGAAATTTAACTGTGGAACTCAGGTTACCTTAGGAAGGAGGGTATAGGTGGGGAGCAAATGTGGATTACTCAATAAACTATCATGCAAGATTATGGGTGCTTTGGTGGGGGTTTGGAGTAATAACACATCTGAAGAGGTTTCAATGTATAAGTCAAAATCATGCACAGTGTTGTAAACCAAAAATACCACAATAAAAAATAATTATGAGGAATATGGCAACAAAATAATGGGTCAGATAAAGCTAAACCATTAACAAAGTCTAGAAATATGATCATAGAATTGAGGCTACCAGAGCAGAAGGGAGAGGAGTTGGAGGAAAGAACAAAGTGGGGAGGAAACATGATTGACTTTGGTAGTATAGATTATGGGTGTTTGAGTGGTGACTGTGGTGTGGTAACAACACCTGAAAGGGAAGATCTTTTACCATTAAATTACAGACAATGTTGTAAGTCAACATTACCTTAGGTAAAAAAAAAAAAAAATAGTAGTACAATTTAAAGAATGATCTAATCTCATGTACAAGAATGAAAATCTGAATGTTTTTCTTTAGAATCTGAATTAATACAAAAAAATTCTGCTTTCATCATTCTATTCAGTGTGCCATCATTTACAAGCCAGTGTAATAATAAGAAAAAAAATGATAATGATCACAACAAAAAAAAATAAAGGTACATTTAATTGAAAATATTGTTTTGTGTTAAATTATATTGTGTAATTTTCAATAAAAGGCATCATCGACAAGTGAATTTTGTACTATCACTGTTTAAAAAAGCATATAAAATGTATATTTTTAAATTATATTCATGAACAAATGGAAAGTTACTATTTTATAAAGAAAAAAGACTATAGGGGCCTCCCCGGTGGCGCAATGGTTGATTGCTGCGCTGCAGAGCTGTCGGCAGCGCGCTATGTGAGTTAGATGCCCAGCCCGGGAGAATCCCACGTGGTGCGGCAGACCTCTCCTGCCTCGCCTGCTGCTCCCCTCAGCAATGTATTTCTGATCTGCCTGTTCTGCTCCCCATTCTGTCTCTGGTGAACCCTCTTGCCACCCCATGCCTCTGGCCTGCACCCCAGATTGTATGTATAAATAAATAAATCTTAAAAAAAAAAGAAAAAAACTATAATAATTCCAACTTTTAAATATATGATTAAATATAAGATAATATTTGCAGGATCTGTATATTGAACTATTCCCTCTATATGTTTTAAAAAACAGGGTAATTAATCACTGTATTTTTTCTTTCATTGAGATAAAGATTCTTATGAATATATTAACATTTTAAAAAGTAATTATTTCTGGGCTTGTTTTGGTTCAGTTTATATCTAACTTTGGTTTATTTCTTTATAATTCATGTGTACGTAAAATCATCCTAAAATTGGGCCTCCTTGGTGGTGCAGCGGTTGAGCGCTGCGCTGTGGAGCTGTCAACAGCTTGCGATGCGAGTTTGACACCCAACCAGGGAGAATCCCACATGGTGCGGCAGACCTCTCCTGCCTCTCCCACTGCTCCCCTCAGCAGTGTATTTCTGATTTGCCTGTTCTGCTCCCCGCTCTGTTTCTGGTGAACCCTCTCGCCGCCCCACGCCTCTGGCCTATACCCCAGCTTGTATGTATAAATAAATAAATCTTAAAAAAAATCATCCTGAAATTGTCTTTCTCTTTCTGGCTTACTTTAGTTAGCATAATCCCTTCCATTTCCACTGATATTTTCAAAAGTCGAAAGATTTCATCTCTTTGTAGTATTGTATTTTGTAAATATACCATATGTACTTTATCTACTCATCAGTTCTTGGATACTTTGTTTCAATAATTTGATTACCGTGAATAGAACTGGAATGAACATAGATGTGCATATCTCCTTTCAAATGGGTGATTTTTGCATTCTTCAGGTAGATATCTGGATCTGGAACTGCTGGATCATATGGTAGATTTATTTTTAATAATTTGAAGATTTTCTATATTGCTTTCCATAGGTGTTTGAAAAGTCTACATTTCCCATCAGTAGTGTATGAAGGTTTCATTTTCTGTACATCTTAGCAAACCTTGTTATTTCTGGGCTTTTTAATTTGGGCCTTTTTTTTTAAGATTTATTTATTTATGCACACAAGCTGGGGTACAGGCCAGAGATGTGGAGGCAGTGAGAGGGTTCACCAGAGACAGAGCATGGAGCAGAACAAGCAGATCGACGGAAATACATTGCTAAGGGGAGCAGCGGGAGAGACAGGAGAGGTCTGCTGCGCCATGTGGGAATCTCCCTGGTCAGGCGTCGAACTCATGTCACAGCTGCTGACAGCTCCACAGTTCAGCGCTTATCCCCTCGCCACAAGGGAGGCAGAATTTGGGCCGTTTTTTATAGTGTGAGATGGCATCTCATTGTGGCTTTGATATGCATTTCCCCTATGTTAAACATTTGAACACTTGTTCATGTGTCTGTTGACAATTTCTGTGTGTGTGTGTGTGTGTGTGTGTGTGTGTGTGTGTGTGTGTGTGTTGTAGGAGTGCATATATAACTCTTTTGTCCATTTTTGGATCTGATAACATGTTTCCTTGTTGAGTTGTACAAATTTGCAGATCTTGGATATTATTCTCTTGTCAGATATATGATGTTCATATATTTTATCACATCCAGTGGGGTGTCTTTCATTTTAACGAAAGTTTCTTTCCCTGCATGGTAACTTTTTAGTGTGATGTATTCCCATTTGTTTATTTTTACCTCTGTTTTCCTTTCCTTTGGAGTAAAGTCTCCAAATATATAACTAAAGTCAATGATGTGAAGTGTTTTGCTTGTGTTTACTTCCATTAATTTCATGGGTACAGATCTTATGTACAATTATTTGGTCAACTTTGTATAAATTTTGTGGATGGTGTGTTCTGGTTTCTTTCCCTTGCACATGGCTGTACATTTTGTCCTGTTGGTGTAGCTTACCAGGCTCCTTTCAAGTTAGACAAGAGCAGGGCACTTGATCACCCAGGGCAAGAGGTACACATCACTAGTTATGACCAGGAACACCCAAGCGCCCAGTGACTGATGTGCTTTTTCCCCAGGGACTGATCAGTAGAACACCTTTTTTAATACGATTGGAGCCATGGGTGGGAGTTGGATGTATATTATGGGACTTACCATCCTAAAGCCAAAATCCAGTGTTCAGTTTGACCCACCCTTCTCTGTCAATAGAGAGGCTAGGGTCTTGCTCTCCAGTAGCATCCTGCATTGTGCAGCCTGCTTTATGAGTCCCATGTACCAGTGTGCTGTTACAGATGCAACATGTCCAGCATTATTTTTTTAAATTTATTTTAAAGATTTATTTATTTATACATACAAGCTGGGGTACAGGCCAGAGGCTTGGTGCGGTGAGAGGGTTCACCAGAGACAGAGTGGGGAGCAAAACAGGCAGATCAGACGTACACTGCTGAGGGGAGCAGCGGGCGAGGCAGGAGAGGTCTGCCGCACCATGTGGGATTCTCTCCGGCTGGGCGTCGAAATCGCATCATGCGCGCTGCCGACAGCTCCACAGCGCAGCACTCAACTGCTGCACCACCAGGGAGGCCCTGTCCAGCATTATTTTTGAAGAGACTTTCCTTTCTCCATTATATGTTCTTGGCTCATTTATTGTAGATTAATCATCCATATACATATGGGTTTATTTCTGGAATCTGAAATCTCTTCCATTGGTATGTCTATTTTTATTCCAATGCCTTACTATATTGAGGTTACTATAGGAGGATAGTGGGGGTTAGGGAGCAAGGCGGGAGTGGGCTTAGTGGTCTATGGTGCAGGATTGTGGGTGCTTTGGAGATGGTTGTCATACATATCTACATATATATGAACCCATTTTCACTAAACCATATACAATGTTGAAAACCAGTTACATCAATGAAAAAGTTGGAAAAATACGGGCCTCCTTGGTGGCACAAGGGATTATGTCTCTGCACTTTTAAGCTGTCTGAAGCCACTGCAGCACGAGTTCGATCCCTGGCCAGGGAGCTTCCCACATGGCACAGCAGATCTCTCCTGCCTCACCCGCTGCTTGCCTCAACAGTGTATTTAAGTAGATCTGCCTGTTCTGCTCCCTACACTGTTTCTGGTGAACCCTTTCACCCCTCACACCTCTGCCCTGCACCCCAGTTCTTGTATGAATAAATAAATAAATCTTTAAAAACGTGGGAAGCATAAAATTAATTAAATACAAAATGTGTAGAGGAATGATTTAGATTTTTGCTTGGCAACTCTAGAATAGATTTACTTTTAAAATTCATTCTATCTATATTTAACTCAAATATCTAAAGATAAATTTAAATCTAAATCTATCTCTATCTAAATCTCTGTCTGATATATATATATTTATAGATATTTAATCTATTGTCATCTGCAAGATAAATGACTAAATTAAAAAATCTTAATGTCTTTTTCATGTGCAGTTATTGTCAGAAAATATAAATTTTAAATAGCTAAAGTTTCTTCATATAATTAAATAACATGGTGGTCATTATCAGTATTGACTCAGTCATTAAAACTATCACTCCAAACTCACAGTCCAACAGAATTATTTCTTATGTTTCTCATTTTTATTATCTTTATATTACATTCAAAGGAGCAATCAGCTGAACACTACAAACTGCATGTTGATTATAATAGCCCATTATAACTCCTTGGAGTATCGTTTAATTGTGTTTTGAGGTGATATAATTAGCATACCAGGAATATTTTGTAATTTTTAGTATAAATAAAAGTATTAGATATTGAGATAAAATCAAATATTTTACCTCAAATGATTACTTAATGTTACTCTCTTAGATAACTTGAATTCAGAGGTGAAAGATGATACAACTAAATTATTTTTAAATAGCACCCCTTCCCCTTGACACAAATAAATTCTTACAATTTATATTCCTGAGAACATATTCATGTTTCTTTGTCATTGCCTTTGACAATGCATAAACCTGTTATACTAACAGTTTTATTAACAATAACATCTGCTCGCCATTAAGGAAGCAACTCTTGCTGATAGCCTGGATTTTGCTATTACTTGTAGCATCTGTATATACTTTAAAGTCATGAATTAAATACCCCCCTTCTATCCATATATTCTGATTCATCCAGCCCATTTATGCAAAGCAATCTATACATGAGATTCCTCTTTCAAATATCCCCTGGATGGTGTAGGGGAAATATAAGGCCTACTAATGTGATATTTGTGCTTAAATGGGATTAGGAAGTATATATACAGCTGAGTGTAGCCTTCCAGCAGAGTATCAAGAGTCATCTTTGAGAAAGTAGGGCATTTTAATAATGTGTCAACACAGGATGCAGAAACTAGACAATGTGAGAATAATATATTAGCGGGGTCACAATATGTGATGTTCAAATCAACCCAAACTACCTCAATGTGATAAGAATGGTAGTGGCCCTGTGTGCATACAGAAACTGAACAATATAACATCAATATTCATTCTACCTATTTTTCCATTATAGTTACATCTTTGGCAATGAAATTCTTGGTTCCCAGTTTCCATAAGATATGCACATATTTCATCAATTTCATATCATGAAATCTTTTATCCTGTGAGCAGAGGAGATAAAGAGGTCTATAGAAGATCAAGAAAATGGAGGAAAGTAGAATGATTTTTGATGTGCTATATTTGAGATATTGGAACCAAGACATAGTTTCATTTAAATTGTAAAGCTAAAATAGGGGCCTCCCTGGTGGCGCAGTGGTGAAGCGCTACACTGTGGAGCTGTCGGCAGCGGTGACACGAGTTCGCCGCTCCGCCTGGGAGATTCCCACATGGCTCGGCCGACCTCTCCTGCCTTGCCCACTGCTCCCCTCAGCAGTGTATTTCCGACCATCTGCCTGTTCTGCTCCCCACTCTGTCTCTGCTGAATCCTCTCGCTGCCCCACACCTCCTGCCTGTACCCCATCTTGTATGCATAAATAAATCTTTAAAAAAATAAATAAATAAATAAATTATAAAGCTAAAATAGAAATCTCCTCGTATTTAATTAATCAATTGGTTAATTAATTAATCTTAAGATTTACTTTTTAATGCATGGAAGAACTGGGCTATAGGCAAGAGGCATGGGAGGGTGGTGAAAGAATTAACCAGAGACAGACTGGGAAGCAGAACAGGTAGATTGACTGAAATACACTGCTGAGGGGAGCAGCGGGCAAGATAGGAAAGGTCTGCTGTGCCATATGTTGGTTAGTTCTGTGTCTGGGGATTGAACTCAAATGACAGTGGTGACAGTGTGATTGTGCCTTGACTTAACCTGTATGCCATCAGGGAGACCCACATTTAATTTATTATGCCATGAACCAGGGAGCCAACACTGCAGAAGAAATGAGTAATTACGTGTAGGCACAGCCTGAAAAACTTCCTTAGAAGTCCTATGTATTGATATACATAAATAGAGTGCATATACAGAATTTATGGTGAGTCAGACTAGTATTTCTATGAGGCGTAAGGAGAGAGAACTAAGTGGAGAAATGGAACCAAGCATACCTTTTTATTATAATACTGAGCCAACTTACAAAGTGAAAAGTTAATTTTTTTTCCATAGGTAATCAAGCTTTTATTTTATTTTTTTTCCTAATATATATTTTATTATTATTTATATCTTTCACATTTTGTATTCCCCTTGGGTAACCCACCATCAATTCACCCGTGATCCATCTCCATGGTCCCTGTGTTCTTTTCTACTCCATTTTGTGCCCTTATCCTCCCCCTCTCCCCAACCCGCAAGTGTCTCTCCTATTTGATTTCCCTATAGTCCTGTCACAAAAGCAAAGTTAATTTTTAACTATAGTGAGGCAATTCATAAACCATTTACTTTCACATTTTAAATTGTATCATTCATTGGGTTTCTGGTATGTTTACAGAGTTGTGCAAGCACCAAAATCAGTTAATTCTAGAGAATTCTCATAACCCCAAAAAGATAATCTGTAGTACTAGTAGGCAACAGTAGATACTCTGATCCCTCCTAACTACCATTTCTAGACTTCCACTGATCTGTTTTTGCCTCAGTAGATATGTCTCTTGTGGTTGATGGGAGGCTGCCTCCAGAACGTGACACTTTGCATTTTGATTATTTTGAAATAGTTACTTGAATGAGAGGGTTCACCAGAGACAGAGTGGGGAGCAGAACAGGTGGATCTACTGAAGCACATTGCTGAGAGGAGCAGCAGGCAAGACAGAGGTCTGCTGTGCCATGTGGGAGGCTCCCTGACCTGAGATCGAACTCATGATACAGTGGCTGCAGATAGCTTCATAGTGCTGAAACTTAACCCTTTGTACCACCAGACAGGTCCAAACATAATACTGCATTTTTTTTTTTATTTTAATTTTGAGAATGGTGTTTCTGCTGGTACACCTTTACCAGAGGCGTGAACAGTATTTTATAGTCTGGGACAACATTCAGTAATTTTTATGATAAATTACTTAGAAATATAATTTTTATTAGTTTAAAGTTAATAATTCTCAATATTTTTCTTGATTTTGTCTTTGTTCTATTTATGTTATTCATGATGCATCTTTTACATAAGTCTGTCACTAACGTATTTTTTGTTTTTTAATTGTTGATGCTTTTATGAAATTATATTTTATTGGTATTCCATAATATAATAAATCTGTGAATGTTCTACAAAGAATAGTAAACAACTGTTATTCATGATTTTATAACACTTCAGATATTTGTATTGAGGGGGAGAAGACAAGTCAGAAATATACATAACATTACTTTATACTTTTATACATATATTACATCTTAGTTTTCTATTTATATTCTACTTTTTTCCCAATAACATCCAATTATTGAGTCTCTTTGACCAGTGAACCTCTCTCTGAATCAGTCTCATTTATGCAGAGCTTATTCTGAAATTCTTAAAAGTAGAGTTAGACCATATGGATAGAACTCTCAACATGGGGACCCATAACTTGGCAAAGGAATGTGGGTGCTTCTCAGTCTCCTTTCTCCTCCAGGTCAGGCATCTCTGCCTGGGAGAAAACCTGCAAAATTATACATAGGTGGATGCTCTGCCTGAGTTCACACCTCCTTGCTCATCCCCCTTTAGATTTTAAGCATATTTGAACTTTTCTAGCTAAGCAATTTTTTTCTTAGCATCTCTATACTTGCAGATAATATAAATTCCCAAATGTGTCTCAGTCCCCATAGCAGACCCATCTAATTCTAAAGCTGGTACCCTTAACTAGTAATATAATGTGCAAATACACAGAAAAGAGAAACGAAAATGAATGAAAGCAGGATTTGTAGGGAGCATGCTGACATATTGAAGAATGAAAATGACCACCTGGGAAAATTTAAGCAGCCTGAGTTAAAATTTAAAGTGAGGAAAAATGCAGTCTGAAAGAATGTTTTTTTCTGTATATACAAAAGACTTTAGAAAAATTGTCTTGAGTGACAAGAGTAAAAAAAGGAAAATCCGATTAACTAGAAAGTGAAATTTTACATACATTTTTTTTCTTTTACTGTAAAGCTTCACTTTAGAGTAAAGGAAATCAAGAATATAAAGTTTTAATTAATATGTCCAAAGTCACACACCTAATAAAAACCTAAACTCAAGCAACAGGCAGATCTACTAAAATACACTGCTGAGAGGAGCAGCAGGTGAGGCAGGAGAAGTCTGCTGCACCCTGTGGGAAGCTCCCCAGCCAGGAATCAAACTTGTGCTACAGTGGCTGAGGCTAGCTTTATTGTGCTGATAATTAACTCCTTGCACCACCAGGGAGGCCCCACTATTGATTCATTTAAAACTGGATATGAAAACAATGTTGTTTTCTATCAAATGTAGTCATTATTAATTCTAATTTTGATTTCTAAACTTACAGTTATATTCTTTACTATGCATTGGCAGTTTTCAAAAATAAAGATTTTAAACTCTTTGAAGAGTTCTAGTAATTCCTCATACACTTATTGCACTGCCCATTTTATTTTCTGACAATGTTTACTGCCCAAATTACTAATGGTATGGGTAATATTATATCCTAAAACTTAACTATCGAAGTTAAAATACATGAGGTTTATTTTTACAATGTTTTATTTTTTCAGATTATAAAAATCTACTATTATCTTGGAAAACACAAAAAAGCACCGAGAATGAAGAAATATTATGTAGTTTTTGAAGTTAGAAACAGTGCCAACTTTTCCAATGGGTCTTGTTATATGAAATGCCATATTTTAATTTTATGTATACACTATGCATTTTTCCACATCATTAAACAGTGTATGAAAGCATGTTTCCAATAGCTGTATAAAATAACATCAAGTGGTTTTACATCACCTAGAGTCATTTGATTTGAATTCCTGTATCATGTTGTATTATGTGGGAAAATATACCTTCTTATTCACATTTCTAATATCACTTTGTTCATTTCTCCATTATGCTACACTGGTCAACACTGAGATCATTACTAACTTCAAAAGGTCCTAATCTGTAGTATCTTGGTGTGCTGAACATGAATATAACCCTGAACATTTTTCATTAGCTCTCATTTGAAAGATATTTCATATAATTCATTTTATATGTTTCACCATGTAAATTTATCCAGTAGGACTGCAACAATATCCTAAATCAGCCTAGAAAGATGTTATATTGCATCACATTGCATAATACCATCATGCACACATCATCCAGAGTTGATTCCATCAATTTCTGATGCAATGCAATACTACTGCCAGGAGGCTGCTGAAGAAACCTGACATCAGCAGTGCACTAGATTAAGCCCTGTTGGAAAGGTTGAGCATTGAAAATATTTCAGACTTTGTGCAAGACAGTTAAAGCTACTGTTCCATAAAACAGGGAAGGAGGCATGAATAGCCAGATAGTTTTTACTGAGGTAATATTGGCCACCTCCCATCAAGGATCACCACATATTGTATCTAACAAATAGTCACCCATATTCCACCGTCTTAGCTCACTGTGAGTCCTTCCTTCTTCGTTCTTTCCCCTACCCCATTCTCTCCCTCCCCTTGGCATTACAGTTCTGCAGTCAGCTATCAAATATTTTTTTTTCAGTTATCTATATCTGAATATTAATATGGTAATTTTAGAGTCTACATATTGGTGACATCATGTGGTATTTTTCTTTCTCCTTCTGACATATTTCTCTTAGGATTATCTCTTCCAACTCCATCCATGTGTTTTCAAATGGCGTAAGTTTATATATATAGTTTTAAGATTTATTTATTTATGCATACAAGCTGGGGTACAGGCCAGAGGCGTTGGGCAGCGAGAGGGTTCACCAGAGACAGAGTGGGGAGCAGAACAGGCAGATCAACGGAAATACACTGCTGAGGGGAGCAGCAGGTGAGGCAGGAGAGTTCTCCCGAACCATGTGGGAATTCCCCCCTATCCCGGCTGAGCATCAATTCATGTTACTGCTGCCAACAGCTCCACAGTGCAGCGCTTAGCTGCTGCACCACCAGGGAGGCCCAAGTTAATATTTTTGGTTGCTGAATAGTATTCCATTGTGTATAAATACCACATCCTCTTGATCCACCCATCTGTTATTAGTTTGTTTCCATAGTTTAGCTATAGTAAATAATGCTGTAATAAATATGATAATGCATATTTCCTCTCAAATTAGTATTTTTGATTTTTTTGGATAGATGCTTAGGAGTGAAATTACTGGGCTGAATGGTGAACCCATATTTAATGTTTTGAGAGCCTATCTCACTGTTGTCTTTAAGGGCTAAACCATTTTGCATTCCAAGAGCAATGAAGGAGGATTCCACTTTTTCTACATTACCACGAGCACTGGTTGTTTCTGGTCTTTTCAATATGGAACATTCACATAGATGTCTCATTGTAACCTTTATTTGCATTTACCTAAATTAAATGTCTGGGGACATCTTTTCATGTGTTTGATGGCCATTTTAATGTCTTCTTTGGGGAGATCTCCTTTTAGTTCTTCTAGTCATTTTTTAAAAAATTATTTGTCTTAATTTTTAGAGTTTACTGTATAACTTTGATATCTGTCCTTTGTCAGATGTATGGTGCTCATGTATTTCATTTTAAATATGGTTTCTTCCACTACACAGAAGCTTTTTAGTTTGATGTAGTTCAAGTTACTTATGTTCACTTTTGTTTGCCTTGCTGTTGGGGATAAATCTGTTAAACGCATCATTAACGCTTATGTCTTGAAATATCTTGCCTGTATTTTATTCTACATACTTTATGGTTTCATGTTTTACATCCAAGCCTTTGATTCATTTTGAAATGATTTTTTTGGATGGTGTGAGATTGTAAGTCATTTTCATCCTTTTGCATGTCATTGTTTAGTTTTCCAAAAATGATTAATTGAAGAGACTATTCCTGTTCCAGTGTAAGTTTTTGGTTCTTTTGTCAGAGATTACCTGCCCATATGTATGTGGGTTTATTTCTGGACTCTCAAATCTACTTCATTGGTCTTCATGTCTGTTTTAGTTGCAATGCCAACTTTTTTTGGTTAGCTTTTGTTTGTTTTTGTTTTTAATTATTGTGGCTTTATAATATAGCTTGAGGTCTGGAAGTGTTGGTATCTACATTCACTTTCTTTTTTGTAAATATTACTTTTCATATTTGTAACATTTTGTGGTTACATATATATAATATAAATTTCAGTAGTACTTGCTCCAGTACTTTGAAATATGCCATTGATATTTTCATTTGGATCTTATTGAATCTACATATTGTTTTGGGTAGGATGGCCATTTCAATAATGTTGATTCTTCCAATCATTTAACGGGGGACATTTTCCCATTTCTTTGTGTCTTCCATTTCTTTTAAACATGTCTTTTAGTTTTCTTTGTATAGATATTTACCTCCTTTGTTAGGTTTACTCCTAGTTATTTCTTTTGTTGTTGTTATTGTAATGATAAGTGGGAATTTTCTTCATTTCTCCCTCTTTATCTCGTTGTTTGTATACAGGAAGGCAACTGATATATGTGCATTGATTTTGTACCTTCATTTTGTTAAAGTGATTAATCATTTCAATTAGTTTTTCCATGGAATTTGAGAGTTCTCTATGAATATTGTCATGTCATCTGCAAATAATGACAGTTTTAAGTATTCTTTCCCATTTGGATTCATTGATATCTGTGTCATGTCTAAATGCTCTAGGTAGATCTTCCAATACCATATTAGAATAGCAATGGTGAGAGTGGACATATTTGCTTTGTACCAAATGTTGGTGGAAAAGCCTTCATATTTTCACCATTGAAAATTATATTAGTTGTGGGTTTATTGCAAATAACTTTTATTATGTTAAGGCATGTTCTGTTTACCTCCAGGTTTTTGAGGTTTCTCAACATAAATGAGTGTTGGATCTTATAAAATGCTTTCACAGCATGTACTGATTTGGTCATGCGGTTTTTATCTTTATTTTTGTTCATGTGGTGAATTACATTGATTGGTTTTCAGATATTGAACCATCCTGTTTTCCTACTATGACTCATACTTGATCATGATGCATGATACTTTCATTGCTTTGTTGGATTCAGAATGCTAAGATTTTATTCAGTTTCCTCTTAGTACTGGTTTGGCTGTATCCCATAAGTTTTGGATGGTTGTGTTCCCATTTTGTTTTGTCTCTAGTTATTATATTTTTAATATATTATTTTATTTCCTCATTAACCCAGTGGTTATCAATAGTGTGTTGTTCAGTCCCCATGTCTTTTGACAATTTATTTCTAGTTTGATACGCTTATGGTCTAAGAAGATACTGGATATGATTTTAATCCGATGAATTTTTTTTTTGTCCCAGAATGTGGTCTATTATGGAGATTGTCACATATACACTTGAGAAAAAATGATGTATTCTGGTTTTGGAGCATGTAGTGCCCTGTATATGTCTCTGATGTCCAAGAGGTATAATTCTCTAATTAAAGTTTTGGTATCCTTATTTATTCTTTTCTAATGTTTTTTTTTCCCCTCTTTGTAACATGCCATTACATTCTCTCCACACACATAGTGTTTTTACAGAGAAGTCTTAGCCTGATTGAGGTTCCTGTGTAGGTAATCTACTTCTTCTCCCATGCCAGCTTCAGCATTGTCTCTTTTTCCTGAATTATTGGTATGCCTTGTTGTTGATCTCGTTTTACATAAGATGCTAGGTTTCTTTCTGTTTCCTGTATTTTTACATTTATTCCTTTCTCTAGGTTTGGAAAATTTTCTTCCTTTATTTCCTAAATACTCTTTCTGCCCGTTTTTCTCTCTCTTCCCACTCTGGTATTCCCATTATTCCTATTTTCTTCTTTTAAGATTTATTTATTTATGTATACAAGCTGGGGCACAGGCCAGAGGCATGGGTGGTTAGAGAGATCACCAGAGACAGACTGGGGAGCAGAACAGGCAGATGGACAAAAATACACTGCTGAGGGGAGCAGCGGGTGAGGCAGGAGGGTCTGCTGTGCCATGTGGGTATCTCCCCGGCCGGTCTTAGAACCCGTGTTGCTGCTGCCGACAGCAATGCAGCAGAGCGTCTAATCGCTGCACCACCAGGGATGCCCTGTTATGCTTATGTTGATGTTACTCATGGAGTCAGATAGTTCTCAGAATGTTTAGTTATTTATTTTATTTTTTTTATTTATTTCTATACTTGGGTTCTTTGTATATCTGCACCTTCAATTTTACCGAATCATATTCCACTTGTTCTATTCTACTTCCATGATTTCCTCTGAGATTTTTGTCTCCTGTATTTCTCTTTTGAAATCCTAAAACTCCATTTTAAGCTTATTTGGAATTTAATTTTATGTCCTCATTTCATTGATTTTATCTCTAAGGACATTCATTTGTCCTTTTGAGTTTTCTTCCTTTTCTTTGCATTTCTTTATTATTGCATTTCTGAACTCTGTATCTGATAGGGAGACCATGTTTTCCATTTCTATGACTTGGGATTCTCAAGATTTGTTCTCTCTGTGTGTTATATTATTCATTTGAGGATTCATGCTGCCATTTGTTGGGTTTTTCCTTCTGCCCATTATTAGCTTTGTAACTCAGCTTTTGTATGTGGATTTTCCTCTGTATATGGTTAATCTCTCCTCATTGATCAGGGTTCTTATCTATCTGGGCCAACTTCTGGCTGTGGTCTATGGGAAGTTGTGAGGTCTCAGGCCATCTAACTCATGTTCTGAAGCAGATCTGGGGTCTCAACATTCTGTGTGGGGTGCTGGCAAGGATGTCATGGGGAATCACAAAGCCTTTTTAGGTATGGGCGGCTGCTGGTGAGGTCCTGTGGTAGGTGTAAGGCTTCAGCTGGGGCTGATAGGGTCTCTTGAGGCCTCTGACTGCAATGACACTCTTGCCAACATGGGTCCAAAGTCTCAGTGATCCATGTAGAAATTGGCAGGGTCTTTTGGAAGTCGTGTGATCTCTGGGCAGGGTCCAGCAGTGTTCCTTTGAAGCCTCAATAGTGTGGATGGAAGCTGACAAGTTCTCGAGGAAGGTCGTGAGGTCTCTGACTGCTCTGGTTCCCTCCCAAACAGTCTCTGAGTTTTCAACATTCAGTGTAAGGCTTTGAGGGTCTCAGAGAAAGTTGTTAGACTTCTGCTGGTCCGGGCAGAGATTGGCATTGTCTCATGGAAGGTCACAAGTTCTCTGTCTCCTTCACCAACGGGTGTCTGAGGTATCACCAGTCCAGGTGGCAGCTTGCAAGCTCTTGCCTAGCAGAGATATTTTAAGGCAGTGTAACTATTCTCTTGGTCCCTATAATGGTGAATATAAATCATTATACCTTTGTCTAAAGTTATAGAGGGCCTCCCTGGTGGCGCAGTGGTTGAGCGCTGTGCTGTGGAGCTGTCGGTGCGAGTTCGACGCCCAGCCGGGGAGAATCCCACATGGTATGGCAGACCTCTCCTGCCTTGCCTACTGCTCCCCTCAGCAGTGTATTTCTGATCTGCCTGTTCTGCTCCCCACTCTGTCTCTGGTGAACCCTCTCGCCGCCCCACGCCTCTGGCCTGTATCCCAGCTGTATGTATAAATAAATAAATATTTAAAAAATAAATAAATAAAATAAAGTTATATAATGCTCCCAAATAGTGAGACCTAATATAAACTATGGACACTGGGTGTTGAAGATGTGTAAATTGATACAATAAGTCTAACAACAGTAGAGGATGTGAACATTAAAGAAATATGGAGGCTCTTGATAATGGGAGAGGCAATGCTTGTGTGGAATTAGGGGAAATTGGTAAATCTCTTACATTCTACTGACTTTTGCTATGAACCTAAAACTACACTAAATATGTTTATTAAAATATATATTCATATTTAAAAAATTAAAAATAAAATTAGTTTTTACTAATAACATAGTACTTCAAACATCCATGATACATCATTATTGATTTTTAATGATACGGACTGTAAGTCTTATATTGCCTTTATAAATTATTTTTTTGGCATATTTGAGGAGTTAAAAACATTTGTCAAGCTTATTTTTCCTCTCATGCATTAAGAAGAGTTGCAATGTAAACTTCTGCTTTATTTTTTTCTCTACTCAGTTTTGCATAATAGTAGTTTCTAATATCAAACTGAATTTCTGAAGATTTCTCTCCTCAGAAGAGATCATTATTATAGCTGTGGTTACACAAAATTTCATGTGGGATAGAAATGATTAAAATTACTTATCCCCATGCACAACCGTACACACACACACAAATACAAGTTTTAAAAGGGTGAAACTGAATAATGTCAGAACTGTAGTTAACAGTAGATCCATATGCCAATTTCTGTTTCCAGGTTTTGATACTGTATTGTTATATGTAGCCATTAAAGGAATCTGGGAGATGTGTACACAGAAATCGTTTTCCTATTTTTGAAAATTTCTGTGAGTCTATCATTATTTCACAATTGAACATTTTTAAAAAGTAAGTAGTTTTGATACATAAGATACTAATAATCCATGTAATTACAACTGTAAGACCATATGCTAATATCACAAGTAGTATTTATTGACTGTCATGCACTTTAATAAAAATTTTCAGATATATATGTGTTGGATATTTGTTTTCAAAGTCAGTAAAACTGACTTTTTAAAAAATATTTATTTATTTATTTATGCATACATGCTGGGGTATAGACCAGAGGCATGTGGCAGTGAGAAGGTTCACCAGAGACAGAGTGGGGGGCAGAACAGGCAGATGGATGGAAATACACTGCTGAGGGGAGCAGCGGGTGAGGCAGGAGAGGTCTCCCACACCATATTGGAATCTCGCTGGCTGGGCATTGAACTGAAATCGTGGCTGCTAACAGCTCCACAGCTTAACCACTGTGCCACCAGGGAGGCACCGGACATTTTTATATAGATATATTTTTTTTTAAAAAGATTTGTTTATTTATAATACAAGCTGGGGTACAGGCCAGAGGCGTGGGGCGGCGAGAGGGTTCAACAGAGACAGAGTGGGGAGCAGAACAGGCAGATCAGAAATACACTGCTGAGGGGAGCAGCGAGTGAGGCAGGAGAGGTCTGCCGCACCATGTGGGATTCTCCCCGGCTGGGCGTCTAACTCGCATAGCGCTGCCAACAACTCCACAGCGCAGTGCACAACCGCTGCGCCACCAGGGAGGCCCTAGATAGATTTTGAGGCCAAAAATAAGATTGAAAATTTAGTTAATATTTACAAACATGTTATTCACATTAATCCTAAATATGGCTTTGATTAAACATAATGATAAGAAATTAGTTCAGGCCTCCCTGGTGGCGCAGCGGTTAGCCGCTGTGCTGTGGATCTGTCGGCAGCGACGACACAAGTTCAACGCCCAGCCGGGGAGATTGCCACATGGTGCGGCTGACCTCTCCTGCCTTGGTTGCTGCTCCCCTCAGCAGTGTGTTTCTGTCGATCTGCCTGATCTTCTCCCCACTCTGTCTCTGGTGAGCCCTCTCGCCACCCCATACCTCTGGCTTGAACCCTAGCTTGTATGCATAAATAGATAAATAAATCTTTAAAAAAAAAGAGAAAAAATTAGTTCATAAACTAATAAGTTGACAGGAATATACCAGAAATTCACTCTTTCTTTTGTGTTTATCTAGTAGAAGCAGTGTCTTAGTTAGCTTTAAAGATGTGCCTTATCAATGTTTGAAAATAATATTAATAGTAATACCTCATTACAGAAAGAGCACTTCTGGATTCTTCGAATATTGATTATGTAGTTGATGGTTGGACTTAATGAGCCCTTTTTTCCCCTAATGTCCAAGTTTATCCATGGATAGAAGTCCTGTTTTCAAGGAGACACATTTATTCTTTCAGGTCATCAGTGTGCCATTTAGTGCATCATTAGTTTAATAGAGAAAGTCTGCTCTAGTGTACCAAATGTTATCCCAGAGGCCAAAGTTGTTTAATCTAACAAAGTTAATGACAGCCTGAAATCTTTAGAAAGTGGTGTTAAAATACAAAGTGAGTTAGCCAAAATTTGTGTTTTAACTTACAGTGGAACTAAGGCTATGGATGGCCTCAAAAGAAACCAATCACTGTTTATTGGTTTTGGTTTTTGGGTATTGGAAGAGACTAGTTGTAGCCTAATATGGACTGGGGACATGATCTGGGTGACTTGAAAAACAACTCCTCAATTACTAAAACTAGAGCAAATACTCTTTCAATACAATACCTCTTATGAAATGTAAAACAAATGACCAGTTTCGGATATTTGTAGTAATATTGATATGAACCCTCACCCATTCCTTTTGATAAACACAGTTTGTTCTTTCTAATTCTTTAAATTATTAATGTTTAGATAGTGGCATTTTATATATGCATTTAACAAATAACCATTGAACGTATATCCTTTTTAAAAAAAAAGATTTATTTATTTAGGGCCTCCCTGGTGGCGCAACGGTTAAACACTGCGCTGTGGAGCTGTCGGCAGAGGCCATGAGAGTTCAATGCCCAGCCGGGGAAATCCCACATGGTGTGGCAGACCTCTCCTGCCTCGCCTGCTGCTCCCCTCAGCAGTGTATTTCTGATCTGCCTGTTCTGCTCCCCACTCCGTCTCTGGTGAATCCTCTTGCCACCCCACACCTCTGGCCTATACCCCAGTTTGTATATATAAATTAAAGATTTATTTATTTATGCATACAAGCTGGGGTGTAGGCCAGAGGTGTGGGGCGGTGAGAGGATTCATCAGAGACAGAGTGGGGAGCAGAATTGGCATATCTAGTGAAGGACACTATTTAGGGAAGCAGCGGGTGAGACAAGAGAGGTCTGCTGTGCCATGTGGGAAGCTCCCTGGCCAGGGATCGAACTTGTGCTGCCGTGACTCTGGATAGCTTCATAGTGCTGCGACTTAACCTGTTGCGCCACCAGGGAGGCCGCTGAACATGTATCATTTTTAATCACTTTATTTTATAATAGAAACAATGATAAATACAACACAACTGATTCCTTCAAACTGTTTCAATTGGAATGTCAATTAGATTAATGTATGAATATTTTACATATGGAACTCAGTGTTTTTTGTTGTGTGTGTGTGTGCGCGTGCGTGTGAGCGCACACGTGTTATCCCAATTAATTCTTACCATATCTCTCTTTTGTCTATTGATGCTCAACACTGCATTATGCCAGTATACCAGGAGGAAAAGAAAATAAATTTAAACTTCTTGATACTTGCAACAAGGCAATGACTACCTTTTGGAAAACGTGAACATCTCAGTAAGCAGGTATCTGAAGAACTTATTTTAGGATTTGTCCCTATATTATGTTTAAGAAGGGATCAAATAATTCAGGGTTTCTGGCAAGAATCAGAGGTAAGAATGTGACTAGGTATTTTAAAAAAGCTTGTTCAAGAAGCTAGAATAACAAAGAAAGCTAAAGTTCCAATTAGTAAAGAAACAGAACTAAGTCAAGTTAGCCAGAAAGAATGTGTTGGTAACTTTTATCTTTAGATAACCTTGTTGTCAATCTATTCTCAGTCATGATTAAAGAGTAGTCTAGTACAGAGCTCCCTTGAACATTGGCATAGTGACCTTATCTGAGGTTAGTGATCTGTGAGAGTGATTAATTTCATAGAAACACACCAAGAGCTAGCTCTTCCTGCCAAGCAAGCTCCTGACTGTCGAGTGCCAATTTTATCATTTTTTAGTGTGACATTAATATCATAAGAGTTTTTATATAGGAGACTGAGGCTTAAAGAATCAATCAAGTTTCAATTCTACTTACAATAGGCAGAAGTTTACATTGATTTTCACTTATAGGAGATTTCAAATATTTAAAAATTATAGATAGCCAGAACATAAATGAAATACTTTAAATGGCATACTTTTGGCAGCCTGTCTCCCTAAGAAGAGCCAGAGACTTCTGTATATACCTGGTTACTCTGCACACGGAGTACCACGAGGTTAGAAGTTCTGCAAATAGAACTTCTTCCCCAAATTGACTCCTGTTCTCTGAGGATGTAATGGATTGTGCTCATGTTCCCTATTAACTAGAAAAACTTGTTTTCAGCAATAACTTACTAATTTGTATAAGTATAAACACAATTGCGTGATATTTTCTTGTTCCTTTGTTCTTATATGGGCTGGGGGAGTGAAAAAGGGAGTCGCTCTCAATGGCACTCTCCCCAGCCTCCTCCTGTTGCAAAGTCATTTAGACTCCCAGTCTTTGTTAATAGCAGAGAGCTCCACCGGTTGTCCGACTGTCCATGGCAGCATACCTGTCTATCTATCCCTATGTCTATTTGTCTTCTGTCTATCTATCTATCTACCTACCTACCTATCTCTTTATCTATGTATAATTAATCTTCTGAACTTCAAAAATATATTAAGCAATACCTGGTATATTTCATAAAAGAAGTAGAAAATTTACAATTATATTTGGAGTTTTTATTATTTCTCTCATAGTATTTTATAGAATGGTAGTTGAAAAAAAATTAGTTGGTATATAACTGTACTGAACTGCAGTATTTACTGGTTTCTCTAATTTACATTTTCAAAAAATTCCAACCAACAAAACAGAATACACTGAAAAACATTGGAAACATTCACCAATAAAGACCATTTTCTCAGCCATAAAACAATCCTTTATAATTTCAAAATAAATGTAATAATATAAAGTCCATTTCCAGTGAGTAAAAATCAAACAACCAATGCTAGAAATATATCTCAAAATTTCTGAAATATTTGGAAATTGTTCAACACGTTTTTTATAACCTATAGGTCAAGAATCTATTTCAAAATAAAGATATTTGACTTAATATAAAATGTAAATAGAACATAATGTAATTTGTGGGATGTAGTTAGAATAGAGCTTTGAATATTATAATAATAAAGGCTTACAGAAGAAAATATAATGGTCCTAACAGATGTGAGGTGAGATCAAGTTTGTTTCGATTTGCAGTTATCTAATAATAGAGATAAACACTGTTTTCAAGAGCACAACTAGCATGGCTTCTTTGCAGAAGTGTCTATTCAGATACTTTGACCAGTTTTTTTTTTTTAAGATTTATTTATTTATGCATACAAGCTGGGGTACAGGCCAGAGAGGTGGGGTGGTGAGAGTGTTCACCAGAGACAGAGTGGGGAGAAGAACAGGCAGATTGACAGAAATACACTGCTGAGGGGAGCAGCAGGTGAGGCAGAAGAGGTCTGCCTCCCAATGTGGGAATCGGGTCACCTCTGCTGACAGCTCCACAGAGCAGCATTTAACCACTGCGCCACCAGGGAGGTCCCCTTTGACCACTTTTTAATTGCTTTTATTTAGTCTTGAATTTCACGTGTTCCTTAAATATTTTATACATTAACCTCTCTTCAGATATGCAACGTTCAAATATACTCTCCCATTCAGTCCCACCGAGTAGGATGCCATCCATTAAGTAGGATGTCATTTTATTTTGATACAATTTCTTTTCCTTTTTTTTTTCTTTTGCTATGCAAATGCTTTTTAGTTTGATGTAGTGCCATTTGTTTATTTTTGCATTTGTGTCCTTTGTGATTGTGGTTGAGTAACCAAACACATTTTTTTTTGGAGATTTATTTATTATTTTTCCATACAAACTGGGGCGCAGACCAGAAGTGTGGGACAGTGAGAGGGTTTGCCAGAGACAGAATGGGGAGTAGAACAGGCAGATTGACTGGAATACACTGCTGAGGGTAGCAGTGGGCACGGCAGGAGAGGTCTGCTGTGCCATGTGGGAATCTCCCTGGCTGAGCATCGAACTCATGTCACTGCTGCCAACAGCTCCACAGTGCAGTGCTTAATCCCCCCTGCTGGGCATCGAACTCTCACAGCCTCAGCTGCCAACAGCTCCATAGCACTGCACTTAACCCGTTGCGCCACCAGGGAGGCCCACCAAACACATTATTTTGTTAATATATATTTTTATTGTTATTTATGTCTTTTACATTGTATTCCCCTTGGGTAGCCCACCACCAATTCACCCGTGATCCATCTCCATGGTCCCTGTGTTCTTTACTATTCCGTTTTGTGCCCTTTTCCTCCCCTACCCCCGCCCCTCCTTTTCAATCCATTTTGATTTTTTTGTGAATGGCAAGAAATATTTTTCCAGTTTCTTTATTTACATTTACTCCTTTGTCAAAAAATACTTGTTCATGACTGTGTGGTTTTATTTCTGGAGTCTCAGCTCAAGAAGTGGTGGAGAGAGGAAACCCTAACATATTATTGGTGGGATTGTAAATTGGTGTAGCAACTATGGAAAGCAGTATGAATATTTGTCAAAATACTACAATTAGGGCCTCCCCGGTGGCGCAGCGGTTAAGCACTGCGCTGTGGAGCTGTCGGCAGCGGCGACGTGAGTTCGACGCCCGGCCGGGGAGAATCACACATGGCGCAGCAGACCCCTCCTGCCTCGCCCGCTGCTCCCCTCAGCAGTGTGTTTCTGATCTGCCTGTTCTACTCCCCACTCTGGCTCTGGTGAACCCTCTCGCCGCCCCACGCCTCTGGCCTGCACCCCAACTTGTATGTATAAATAAAAAAAAAAATACTACAATTAGAGATTCCATATGATCCAGCTATCTCACTTCTGGGTATTGATTTGAAAAATACATTTATAAAACTGCTAGTTTCAAAAGATATGTATACCTCAAATGTATTGCAGTGATGTATTCCTGATATTTACATGATGTTATAGTGCAATATTTCTTTAATAAAATAATGTTGATTAAAAACTAAAAACAAGAAAAATCTAAGTATCCTAAGCTTTCGTTTTAAGGCACTAGAGAAAAAAATAAAAAAATAAATGCAAATTATAAAGAATGCAATCTTAAAAATTAGAATGAAAATCAACAATATTGAAAGCAATAATAGTAGGAAAAAAATAAGAAAAAAAAAACTGTTACCTTGAGAAACCATGTAAAATTGATAACCCGTTAGCCAGAATGACAGGGTAAGAAATACTTTTGAGTAACACCCCATGATACCTTGTGTTTTCTCCTTTTAAATGTGTGTGGAACCTACAATTTGCTTCTTGTCAACCGAATATGGAACATGAGATGAGATACTTCTGGAATGATTTTGTTACACCATAGCAGTCTCCGTGGTAGCCTAAGGCAATCGACAGAAAGTGAGTGCTGCCCCAGAATACTGATAGCAAGAAGTTGGGGTCCTTAAAACTGCTATTACAAGATGATAAATTCTACCAATAACATTAGTGAGTTTATGAGCATATAATGATATAAAGATATCGTATAGAATATATATATTGATATTTATAATTCTATATCACAATTTCATAAACAAAAATAACTAAAAAATCAAAGTTGGTTAAGAATGAAAAATAGCCATATAATTCCACCAGAGTTAAAAAACTAAAATGAGAAAAAACATGATTATCTCAACAGACACAGGAAAAGCACTCACTAACCAGTCATGATAAAAACTCGTGTGTGTTTGTGTATGTGTGTAATATTGTATAATATATGAATTATAATTTATAGTATAAATAATTACATATTACATATTACACAAACACACAATAACTATAATAAATATATATTAAATATTATAAATATATATAAATTGTATATATTTATAATATGTAAATTATAATATAATTTATGTATTATATCTTTAATAGCCATCAGATATATGAATTACATATTTATATGTTATATGTATGAATATATAATAAATATAATATGTAAATAAATGCAATAAATATGTTATGTTATAAATATAATATTTTTATTTGTGTCTTTTACATTACTGTATATCCCCCATGGATTTATTAATTTATGCATACAAGCTGGAGACAGAGACAGAGTGGGAAGTAGAACAGGAAGATTGATGGAAATATACTGCTGAGGGGAGCAGAGGGCAAGGGGAGCAGAGGGGAGCAGGAGAGGGTCTACCGAGCCATGTGGGAATCTCCCCTGGGCGTGGAACTTGTATCACTGCTGCTGACAGCTCCACAGCACAGGGCTTAACCACTTTGCTACCAAGTAGGCCCTAAGCAGATATTTTAAAAGTCAACCAAAATGTATAAAGAATCAGCATGGAACACATAGTGAAACAATTAAAACTAAATGTATCACAAATTTATCAGCTAAGCTCACTAAAGAGCATGAAGGTAGTTGAAGGAAAAAAGTAGGAAAACTATTTTGATTAGATATTTAAGGCAGTAAACAAAACTAAACTCTATGTAAATACTGACCATAGTGGGTATTTTTTTCCTTAGTGATATTGGTTAGAAATTGAAACTACTATTAAACTGGTTGAATAAATTAATGCACATATATAGATAATGAGGATCAGATTCCTCACTGTGAATAAAAAAAAATTATAATAATCAAGGTTAGAAGGCTATGTGAACTTCACTTTGATGAAGTATAATCTAGTGGTCAGTAAGAGGATTCACCAGAGACAGAGTGGGGAGCAGCACAGGCAGATCTGTTCTGCTGAGATACACTGCTGAGAGAAGCAACGGCCAGACAGGAGAGGTCTGCTGTGCCACATGGGTTAGCTCCCAGGCCGGGGATTGAACTCATGTCACAGTGGCTGCTGATAGCTTGACAGTGCTGACACTTAACCCCTGTACCACCAGGGAGGCCCAGTTGCATGTACCTTTCAACAAATAAACCCAGGAGATTATATATATATCTATAACTAATCTATATGAAATATTTCCTATCTCTGTCTCCATATGTTATAATTGCATATATTCATATATATGTATGTGGATATAAAACTATATATAACTGTATATCTGTATTTACTAGCCTATCAATATATCATGTACTTAAAAATAAATAAAAAAGAAAGATACATGGAATTATGATATCCCAGTACTTATGATCACACCTGGCAACCAGATCTTGTTTTTTAATATTGTTCTTCAAAAAGACCACCATTCCTGATTCTAGAACTGAGAAAGGATGAATATAAAATGAGCATAGGGTATTGAGAATGATCAGAATATGTAAGGGGAAAACAGAAAAGCAAGTGAAGAAATAGTGTCATGTCAAAGAGACAAAGAAACCAACATGAAAGAGCTTCCATTGGCTTTAGCAGGAATAATCTGAGTAAATCTTTGCAAAAGTATTGGCTTAAAATTCAAAGAATGAAAGTAATGTAAATGAATCCATATTATATAAATAAGTGATTGAATAAAACGATTAAATGACAACTTTTACTGACAGAATAAATTTAATTAATAAATGTCAAAGGAATGAAGTGCATAGAAGCACCATTATAAGAAATAGTGTAACTGCTACTAGTTAAAATCCACTGGGGAAAACCAAAATTAGGGTACACAAATTTAAGGAGAACTAAGATATTTTCAGAGTTTCAAAATATCTCACTCCAAATGTGTACTAATTACTACAATGGACTCAACATATATATATATATCTAAAAATTATTTGATACTCTTTCTGAGTAGAGTTTAATTGATATTATCTTGTGAGTAAATTGGTTCAATGATTTGCTTTTAATTAATGAAATATGGAATTTTATTTTTAATTGGGGAGACTGATAGTTTCTTAATTAAAAAATTAAAATTTTCATCACCAGTAGTAACTCATGCAGCTATCATATAGCCCCTAATATACAAAAAAGTATTCTATTCTTTCCAAATATTTATAGTCCCTGCGTAATAATAATAAAATACCCTATAAATCCACATTGAGAAACTGAGGAACATTCAACCACTTATTTGGTGAGTATTTTGATGATCGATAAATAGTAGATTATTTCTGAAGATCTATCTGTTCTTCATCCCTAGTAACTTTGTTTTGAGTTAAAATTCACAATCCGCTTATGAGTTTACTAGAACTAGATTTTTCATAAAGCAGTTTGGATCTCCCCATGTGATGATATTTCTGAAGTAAAACGCTAGCAAAACAAACATCATGTTTGATGTTGTGTTTGATGATGTGTTTGATGATGTTTTGATGATATGTTTTGATTCTCTGAGAAACTACCCAATTCACTAGTCCTTTAATTTGACTGTTAGTAGCTCCAGCAGGGCATTATTCAGATTAATTGCTAAAAAAAAAATATATTTTGGTATATTTCATTCTTCTCTATCTTGTACTACTTGCAATGGATTCCCAAGCTATATTGGATTTCTTACTTAAGTTGTAGCATTTATAGAGTTGGGCCCTGATATATTTTTGCATAGACCCTTGAAGTTGAAGTTTGTAAGTGAGAAACTGTTACTGCACAGTGATGGAGATGACCACACAATGTGCTGGCTAATTTTTTTTTTTAAGATTTATTTATTTATGCAGACAGAGCTGGGGTGTAAGCCAGAGGTGTGGGGGTGGTGAGAGGATTCACCAGAGACAGAGTGGGGAACCGAACAGGGAGATCTAGTGAAATACACTACTGAGGGGAGCAGCAGACGAGACAGGAGAGGTATGTTGCACCATATGAGTTAGCTCCATGGCCAGGGGTCAAACTTGTGCTGCAGTGGCTGGTGATAGCTTGATAACACTGATACTTTAAATCCTGTCCACTAAGGAGGCCCAGCAAAGTAAAATCTTAATGTTTACACAAACATCAATATTTATGTCTAAAAACCTCACACACTCATGGAATTAGTATAAAATTTAATTATGAGGGCATGGCAATGGTAGTAGCCTTAGTACTATAGGAGAACAGCCATTGGGTAGAATTTCAGAGGACAGAGAGCAGAATAAGAGTGCACCTAAGTTAGTGGTGACTATAAAACCTCAATGGTGAAAGAAACCTAAGGAAAGTTGATGTTGTCCACTGTGATTACTCTCAAGTGAAGGCAGCAAGAGAGAAGGCAACAAGAAAGAAACATTTTTTTAAATCTTCTCAAGATGGGGATAGATTGTGGAATAGTGGCAATTAGTATCTGTACAAGGACCACAGCAAAGAAGTGGGGATACAGTTTTATTATGATATCACATCAAGGTCAATAGAAGGGGATTGGTAGGTAAAACTGGGCAGAAAAAAAATGTATTTTAATGGAAGAGAAAATACCAAAAGGAAGTGATTATTTACAAGAATATTTAAAGTTGAACCAAGGGTCATTAAAGAAGTGCAGTTTTTTCCCTCCCCTCCCCAAGAGAAGAAGAAAAAATGTTTAACAGTATACTCACCAAGAAAATCCACTATGTTCTGAAAAAAAATTGTCAGTGTTAATAACGTGATTTTCTGCTTAGAAATGAACTTAATAGCCAATCATTATTATGCCAAACAACTTATATAACTGGAAAATTCCTTTGCAATTTTGACTTTATAAAGCATTTTCTAAAGTTGGGAGGGGCACTTTGGAACGTGTCCTCTGAGCTGCTGTCATTAGCATAGTTGACTCCAAATGAAAGTCATCTTTCTCCCTAAGCTCTTAAGTTTTCTTTCAAATGATATCTTAAAAGACTTGCCAAGCATTCAGACAAAATAGGCACATACAAATTTATTATAATATATCATCTGAAGTTACAATACCACATAAGGAGTACTGGGCAGTATAGGAGAAAAAAATACCTAGCATGGTGTTGAAGTGGGATGAATGAGAGAAAAACTTTTAGGTGAATGTCTTGACAAAGATAGCACTACAGTAACAGGTACAAGTCTAAAGCATAATTTTGTGTGTATGTCAAACTCTCAAGTTCTGTGCAACAGGATTGTGAGATTTAAGATCGAAGGTAGCAATGATGCTGGTGTTGTCCATAACTGAATTTGAATAGATACATCATTTAGCTTCATATTATCATGCAAAACTGATCATTTAATTTACCGCAAGATAATTTATTTATCTTGAGATAGGATATCCTTATGTTAGAAAATATAAGAAATTTATTTATAGTATGATTACTTGATCTTAAATATCCATTATTTTATATCTTCTTCACTTTTCATTATAAATGTCAGAAACTAATATAAATGCATAAATAAATGTTGATTTCTTAAGATGAACCTGAAAATATTTCCAGAACTCAAGTTTGTTCCCCTTACTTATTTTATACAACTAAACTAATGCCATTTCCTTGGATGGGTAGTTTCCTGAAAATCATTTGTCAGTGATATGTTGAAAAATATGGGTACTTTTGAAAATTTGACACAGTTGAGTGCCCAATATACCAACTTTTTAGTATGTAGAATGTATTGGAATAGTACACGTCAGTTGATTGCCTCTCTGGAAAAAGACTGAAAATGAAGTGCTAGGGTAAAAAATAATTTATATCACCACTACACGTTTGGCATACTTATTGCTTTTTATTTTTACATTCCAATTTTCATATTTTCCAAGAAGTGGAATATGCAAAAATCATTTTTAAGAATGTAGAATAATATGTATGCATGTACATTTTCCTAATTGTGGAAATTGCTTTTTGTTTATTTCAGATTTATCAAGGTACCAGGTTACGTAAGAGTGAACTGGGTCTGCTTAGATATTTTCCCATGTGAATTGGGAAACAAAGTAATCATTTTGAGCAGACATATTCAGTATGATCGGTGGTAAAATGAAGTACCCATTTTTGTTAGATTTACAAAAATTACTATTTCTAATATAATGACTTATTCATCTCTCGCTCTTTTTTTATTATTGTTATTAATGTCTTTTACATTTTGTATTCCCCTTGGGTAGCCCATCACCAATTCACCCGTGATCCATCTCCATGGTCCCTTGTATTATTTTCTCTTCCATTTTGTGTCCTTATCCTCCCCTCCCCCAGTCCCCACTCTGGACCCCCCCTCCCCCCACTGAGTGTCTCTCTCCTATTTGGTTTCCCTATAGTCCTGTTATAAGTGAAGCCATTCGATATTTTTCTTTTTC